>JAWPHD010014438.1:0-61344 GCA_037043455.1 Cyrtodaria siliqua
TGTTTAATTATTAATATTAATTATCACAACACATACTTACTTTAAAGCACTTTTTTATATTTATTACTGTTGATTGTGTTTTACCAACAATATATTAAGCATATGGAAGAATAAAAATAACAATTGACAACTGGAGCGCTGTGGTCTGTGGAGCGCTGTGGTCTAGTGGTAGAGCGTTGGACCCATGATCCAAAAGTCGTGGGTTCGATTCCCGCCATTGACATATACGTTGTGTCCCTGAGCAAGACACTTTATCTGCATTGCTTAGTACTGGTTCTACCCAGGAAGACATCGAGAGTGATTCAAATAAGTTTAAACTAATTGACAACTCAAATTGATTTAATGATATACAGGCTGGTTTAAAGTCAAAATTATATAAAGTTAATAAATCTAGATGCTAGTTTTAGTTATTGATTAAAACGGCATTACGTGATTCATGTGTTAATACCCCATCCAATCCCGTCTCTAAGAAAGAAAAGCGGGGTTGGCTGGGGTATGAAATAAAACCTTAATTTCGGGTTTAAAAGCATGCATATTGTAAAATTAACCACATAATTATGTGTTGTTTTGAATCGCCGATATTGGAAAAATCAAGAATTTAAGCATAAAGACAAATTGTAAAGTGTGTTTATCTCTATGTCACGAACAGAACCGTTACAATGGGACCATATGGAACATTACATATGGTGTGGGGCGTTAATCAATGAAGAATATTTATTTCTCGATCCTGGTCTCAAAGAAAGCGGTTTTGTTAAGCCAGTATTACACCTTGATTAATTGTGCTTGGGTGTTAGTTTCAAAATAATGGTTTATCGGACAATTGCAACTATGTTTTGGTACAGATATATAATGTGTTTGGCGGGTATTGTGTCCAGTATATGGCTATACACGTATCAGATATTTGAAATAAATCTCATAATTACCTTTTACAGTGATTTTTGTGAATGAATATATCATTTTTGACAGCTGTTTAGATATGTGAACACATAGTTTGCTCAGGTGTAATCAGGCACGTTTACATTGTGATAGCAACCACACATTTCGGTGTAATATAATACAGAAATCAGATATCTAATTTCATATATGCAATAGTGTTGATATCAATAACTCATAACTGCGTGCCGTACTGCATAGTGAGCGCAAACGTGTCGGCGTGTATTGTTCATCTGTCAAGTTTGTGTTAATGTTCTGCAGATATATTACAGAGAATAATAATGCTGATGTTATGTTTTAGGTGAGATTCCTTATTATTCAGTACAAGTTATCTAGTCAAACTGGTTGCAGTTCTTTAGTTTTCAAAGTTATATCGGTATCATTTCAGGTTCAATTAGTTTGATATCTATGGAGTATTTATTTGGGTTTACTTTTTATAGACAGCCGATGACACAGACCATGTTTAAAGGAAATGCAATGCAGATTGCGACACAAATGTCATATCTATAAACTGGCAAAGTAGAACGATCGAATAATCCATCTTATTCCTACAATACCACAAACATTGTTCTTTAGTGTTTGTGACGCAGTCTTAACAAAGCTTGAGTACAATACCACAAACATTGTTCTTTAGTATGTGTGACACAGTCGTACCACAGCTGGAGTACAATACTAAAAATTTTTCTTTAGTATGTATGACTCAGTCTTACCACATCTGGAGTACAATACCAGAAGCAATGTATTTTATGTCTCAAACGGGGCCTCATGATTAGTCAACACTGATTGGCGATTTTCCTTATACTAGTCAACACTGATTGGCGTGTTTCCTTATACTAGTCAACAATAACTGGCGTATTTCCTTATACTAGTCAACACTGATTGGCGAGTTTCCTTATAGTAGTCAACACTGATTTGCGTGTTTTCTTATACTAGTCAACACTGATTTGCGTGTTTCCTTATATTAGACAACACTGATTGGCGTGTTTTCTTATACTAGTCAACACTGATTGGCGTGTTTCCTTATACTAGTCAACACCGACTGGCGTATTTCCTTATACTAGTCAACACTGACTGGCGTGTTCCTTATACTAGTCAACACTGATTGGCGATTTTCATTATACTAGTCAACACTGATTAGCGTGTTTGCTTATACTAGTCAACACTAATTGGCGTGTTTCCTTATACTAGTCAACACTGACTGGCGTGTTTCCTTATCCCAGGGAAAATGGGATGGTCTGCCACTACCACAAACAAATCAACAATCATATGTGTCCTAAAATGTGCTAAAAATGGCATGAAACACTATGATTCAAATAAACAAACGGTTCTTTTAAGTTGGCGAAAATCAGCCAGTTTTGTAATTATCACATTGTATGTTAACATTGGAAACCTGTTCATTAATCAGAGATCTTATCAATGATAGCATTCATTAATTTTCCAGTATACGTACATGTATTGAAAACGCGTGGTAACATAATTAATCTTATCTACAATCAGCTGACCATTGTTTAGTTTCGCGGAATGAATTATCATTTGTGTATTATTGTTCTAAACATCGGTGACTTGGATACCCGTCCATTAATCACAAACACTATTTTATTACGAAAAGTTTCATATTTCAGTATTATTGAACCAACTTGGTAACATATGTAATGCTAATATCGACGATCTTTGGCGCCATGCTCAAGTGTCGGGACGATTATTGTAGAGGAGTTTTGCAAGCGTCTGGCAACAGCAGAGTACCTAATTGACCTCAACGGGTTCGCCTTCCCAATTAGCGAGATCCCTCAGGGGAATCTTACACCAAGTGTTTTGTATGCATTTTGCAGTATATTGTAAATGGGTCAGTATGTGTCTATCCCTATTCAAACGTGATTCCTCTATAAGCCCGGTACACACGGTAATATTTATCTCATAGGACAAATCTTATAAGACAAATATTATACAATCTATCTTATGAGATTGCCTGTACACACGGTGAGATTAATGTTATGGGATTTTCTGGTGACCTTCATAAATAATAGTAATGCATACATAGATGCATACATATACACGTACATACGTATGTACGAACACACATACACACATAAACAGGTACATACGTGCAAACATATATGTACATCCACACATACTTGCATAAACATACACAGATAGACACACATACACACATCACCTACTAGCATACGTATACACACACACACACGCACACACACACACACACACACACACATACAGTAATTTCAGAGCTTTCCATCATGTCGGTTTTGTGAGAAATATTGGAGAAATTGTGACTTGACACCGCAACAGCTTGTCCGTGACTATTTGTGTCCATGAACAATCGCACAGATTCACCACGTACGCGGAGACGGACACGGAAAGGATACATGGAATATACCCAACATTTTCTCTACTCTACCGATTGTTTATGGACACGGACCAGGACATGGACCAGGATACGTACCACGGATCACCTACACATGGAATGCAGTTATGACATGCAAAGACAAGTCTGTGGTCCTATTCATATATATGTTTCCTGCCATGTTGCTATGGATGAACTAAAATACCGGCGTGAACAAATCTACAATGCATGTAGCCTCTATGCTGCGAAATTTATGTCAAATCTGGAACGCAGTACACCTCGGCCTGTCGCCATGTGTGGTTGGATGGCGGTACTTTTGATCTTGTCTTATAGAAATAGAGCATGTTCTATTTCTTGAAGACATCTTTCAGGCCATAAATTGTGTCTGAAGCTCCTGTACACACGATGCAATTTGTCTCACAAGACATATCTTATAAGATAAATCTTACCGTGTGTACCGGGCTTAATGCGTTAGCTAAAATTGTGTTAAGATTTTAACAAGGACAACCGTGTATACTATACCGGGAAAACAATATCTTGCATGCAATGATGAGGGGTGGCAAGGGTTATTTCTGTTATCCTGTTATTGGTGAAATTTATATTTTGTTATATTTTTTCTGAAAAAATATTAACTGCTATCTGTTATTAGATGTAATTTAACTGTTTTCGGTGTTTTTTAATTTACTGTTAACTGTTATCAGCAAATTCAATTTGACCGTCCCCCACCCCACCCCCTCACTCAATGATTACTTTACGACCAGTTCTCACACTAGAAAGTGGAAAGTATTTGATGTTGGTTGGCCATAAAATCGATACTTAGTGTTATTAAATTGATTGTATTATAGCATCTCAATTACAAGAAGAGATTCAAAACAAGCGTACAACAATCTCCCTAGTTTTAATGAACTGGAAACATGTAATAAGTAACAGAGACTCTCAAAATGATTACAACACGCAGTTACAACTACAACAAAATGCAACACACTTGCAATACTCTGAACACAGAAATGAACTGTGGGTGATTGCAAAAGGGTAACACTGACACTATTGGATTGGTATATGCCAACTTCTAGTATGCTGAGAGAAAACTAGTGTAAATAAATACTGAAAATGAGATCAGTTGGAAGCAAAACACACAAACAAGAGAGAAAAGTAGCAGGTTCGCTTTTATTGAGTCTGTTTATGAGAGGTAATTATAAGATGCAACACCTATCACGCCTCCTAGCACCGGCTAATGCAATATTCTACTTTAAAGCAACACAGAATGGGCTTGATGATCCCAAAGGACGGTAAATAATAACAACACTTTCTTATGTATGCTTGCATAGACTTCTTGTCTCTCTCAATCGCTCATAGGGAGTATATATTTATCAACATACACCGACTGGACATTATAAGCCAGTCAAGGTAAACATTGGAACAGACTATAAATACTATGAATATAACGCTGTTCCAGTACATTAGGTTAGCATCCACCAATACTACAACACTAATACTACAAGGCAATTACAAGACATGGGTCACATACTCGCCTGCTACATATAAATGTCTCCTGACATTTCACAAATCGTACTTGCTATATTAAGAGTACAAGAACAAAGAAATAAATTCAGAACTATAAGTCAAGTCTTCTGAAATAAAAACGTTAGTCAAATGAATATAATAACATCTGAACATCACACCGTTCTATCACTCCGTTTATTATCCTTGCAGATAATATATATAAGACTGCTGAAATTGAAAATTACAATAAAAAACTTGGCAGATAATCAAATTATCCTTCTGAAACGCAAATATCCAATTATATTGGCGTTATCCCTTATTTTGGACTTAACCGACATTTTCTTGAAATTGAATTCAAAATGTACACATACTGCAAAAAAGACAATAAACATGATTATACACAAAGGCAGATACTTGGGTAAAATCAAGTAAATTAACACTCTGAGTAGTTTTCTTCTCCCATCACTGCGGATGTATATCTGAAAATTAAAGATGTCAATAATTCAGACAAAATAAACAGTTTGCGAATAGACCCACTGGCCTAGCCAGGTCAGGTTTTTTTCATTCCCTGGTTGTCCGCCTAACATGTTGATGGTCTTAATCTCCCTGTTGTTCGGTCGGGCTTCGAACCGACGGTTCTGTTGCTAAATCTGGGGGATCGAACCTTGCGGTGGACACTTCTGGTGAACTGAACCTTCCGGTGGACACTTCTGGTGAACTGGACCTTTCTACGGACAATTCTGGGGAACTGAACCGAGTATTCTCGACTGAGAGAAGAGGAGTAGAAAAATGACTAGTGGGTTCATTTAAACTACTAACATATTGCCTGGACCTACTATTTTGAAAGTTTACGCCTTCAAGAGACTGGCTAATATGGGGATCAATAATAGATAGGTATCTATTATCAGGGGCAGTTCGTGCAGAGTGTTCACGGGGTTGAATTCTCTCCTTCCTGGTTCAACCAGGTCGTCTGGGTGGTCTTACATACCGGTCGGTTTCCGAGTCAGAACTTGAAGATTCAGAGCTGGACCATGAAGGGTTGGATTGTGGAGCAGCTGGTTTCCTTTGAAATGGTTCCACAGGGGTTGTATCAGAAGGAAGATAGTCAAAGGGCAAGAGCACGTTACGATGCAACGTGCGCATGGGTTTTAAACCCTCAACCCCTTTTACCTTGTATACTGGCATATCTAAATTGGGGATAGATATCACTTGATATACATCTTTAGACCACTTATCGGCCAATTTCTGTTTTCCCTTCAGTCCAACATTGCGCGCTAAGACTCGGTCGCCTACTTCAAGTTTGGACTCTCGGACCTTCTTGTCATACTGATCCTTGTTTTTAGCATGGCTCTTGCTAGATTCCTTCGCCGCTGTTGCGTAAGCGAGTTGGAGGCGGTCTTTCAGTTTCTTTGCATATGTGTGAGGCTTAGCAGCAGCCTCGCCACAATCTGGTGTAGTACCAAGATAGACATCAACTGAAAGACGGGGTTGCCATCCGAACATCAAAAAAATTGGCCAGAATCCAGTGCAATCACTCTTAGTAGCGTTATACGCATGAACAATTGGAGCAATGTAAGACTTCCAGTCTTGTTTCTGGTCTTCCTCCAATGTCCCTAGCATTTTTAAGAGTGTTCCATTGAAACGTTCGCAAGCACCATTTCCCTGGGGGTGGAATGGTGAGTATCGAGACTTCTGTATATTTTCTATTTTGCATAGATCCTTTATAACTTTACTTTCGAAAGTACGTCCCTGATAGCTATGGAGCCTTTCTGGGAAACTGTAACATCGAAAGAAGTGTTCATAGAGGGCTTTAGCTGTAGTCTGAGCCGTCTGGTTGCGGCAAGGAATAGCCTGAGCATATCTGGTAAAATTATCAGTTATCACCAAGATATTCTCAAACCCACCCCTTGACCGTTCCAGAGACAAGACGTCTATGCAGACAAGCTCCATAGGGCGGGTGGTGTGAATTGGTAATAATTCGGCCATTGCCCTAACTGGGGTCTTCCTGCGTATACATCTTTCGCAAGACTCAACCTTATAGTTCACGTCTTTCTCCAGACCTGGCCAATAACACCGTTGCCTAGCTAACCACAGAGTTTTTTATTTGCCCTGATGGCCCATATCGTTATGGACGCCTTTTAAGGCTAGGCTTTGGTATGACTCTGGGATTACAAGCTGTCGGATTAATTGACCATCAAGAGAAGTGGTTCTGTAGAGAACGCCATTTTCGACTTCAAGGCGGTTCCACTAACGGAGAAATTTCTACACAGACACAGTTTCTCTCTGGAGGTCCTCTTCCCTGGGCCGAAAACCCTTACTCTTGAGGTCAATAATTTTCGCTAAAGTTTTATCGGTCAACTGTTCTCTGTCCCACTTAATCTTGTTAATATACTCAGACGAAAACACCTCCTCATTGGCCAAATGAGGCGCTGAATCATCTGAAACACTTTCGATTTAGGGCACAGAGACAGTGGCTGCATGGCAGATAGCTTCGACCACGTCTGGGAATATTTGTGGTAAACGTGAAAGACTGTCGGCGTCGACATTATTCTTCCCAGCTCGGTAACTGATGAAAAAATTATAATTTGCGAGAGATGCAACCCATCTGTGTCCTGTAGCATCAAGTTTTGCCGTTGAAAGACGTATGTCAAGGGATTATTGTCAGTTATCACCTCGAAAGTGGACCCTAGGAGATAATCATGAAATTTATCTGACACAGCCCATTTCAACGCCAAAAACTCGAACTTATAAGCTGGATAACGCCGTTCACTAGGTCTTAACCCGTGACTTGCATATGCAATTACTCTTTTCTCACCATCTTGCTCTTGATAGAGGATTGCACCTAAACCAGAACAACTAGCATCTGTATGCACAATGAATGGTTTAGTATAGTATGCATATGCCAAGATGGGAGTAGAGGTCGGTTTGTCTATGAGAGTGACAAAGGCCGTCTCTTGGAATTGTTCTTTCGAGACGCCTTGGTCGTACCATGTCCTTCTAATAGAGCATTTAATGGCTGTGCTATCTGCGAAAAGTTCTTGACAAAGCGGCGGTAGTAACCCGCAAACCCTAAAAACTCCTTAATATTTTTGGGTTTTTACCAAGTTCTAATCGCAGAAGTTTTCTCTGGGTCAGTCTGTATACCTTCCTCAGATATAACATTACCCAGATAAACGACTGAAGACATGGACAATTCACATTTAGAGGGTTTTAGCTTAAGATTATGCTGGTGTAAGCGTGTAAACACTGCCTCTAAACGTTCCATGTGCTCCTCAAACGTCTTGGAAAAAAATAGGATGTCATCAATGAAAATAAGACACTCTTTGAGGTGCATTTCTCCCATACATTTTTCCATAAGACGCTGAAATGTACTCCAGCGTTACACAAACTAAATCTCATACGGTTTGCTGCATAAAAGCCGAGCGGACCAACCGAGAATGCTGTATACTGTTTGTGATGTTCCTCCATCTCGACCTGCCAGTAAACTGAACGGAGGTCGAGCTTGGAAAATAACTTGGCCCCTTGCAAGATATCTACGGTATCATCGAACCGCGGAAGCATGTAAGCATCTTTCCGGGTCTTTGCATTGTGGGTCCTGTAATCTATACAGAAACGTAAGCTGTTGTCCTTCTTACGGACTAACACAACATTGGAGGAGTAAGGACTGTCCGATTCCCTGATCGCACCTGCATCTAGCATCTCTGTAATATGCTGACGCACCTCCTCCAACATTCCCGGGGGTAATCTCCTGTATGGCTGTTTAAAAGGCTTCTTATCATCAAGCACTATCTTATGCTTGATGAGATCAGTTTTCCCTAAATCTGTGGGACCCTTTGAAAAGATACAGTCCCATTTGCCCAATACTTCTCTGAGTCTATGCAGTTGCTGGGGGTTCAGACTCTGAAGCAAAGTTGTCAACAACTTTAACCTCACTTATGAGACATATATCAGACTTGGGACTTATAGTCACACATTTGGCCGACATATTGCAAAGTTTAACCTGAACTTTGGAACATGACCCATGTTGATCAATATTGATCACTCTTGGACAAACTGTTAACTGTTTAACGTTTTCCAAGTTCTCTGTAACTACTTATGTTACATCTGCATCAACATTGCGGGCAATACCATTTATAGTAATGGTTTCATATGGCGCAATGCTGACAGTATGCGTATTGGTAGAGTTGACTGTAACTGATTTACATTTAATACTATCAATAGCAATTGTCCATGACTCTGGAATTGTATCTGTGGGAGGATTATCAACTAGATAGTCTCTACACAAACGAATAACATGTGTTCCTATAATTACAGGGCAGGAACGGTTGGATTCCGAATCCGGTACAACTAAAATAGGGACACTGAGTTTTTAGGGTTCGCGGGGTACTACCGCCGCTTTGTCGAAAACTTTTCGAAGATAGCACAGCCATTAAATGCTCTATTAGAAGGACATGGTACGACCAAGGCGTCTCGAAATAACAAGTCCAAAAAGAAATCTGTAGCTCTTTGGACTTTGAGCGATGCCCAAGAGACGGCCTTTGTCACTCTCATAGACAAACTGACCTCTACTCCCATCTTGGCATATGCAGACTATACTTAACCATTCATTGGTCATACAGATGCTAGTGGTTCTGGTTTAGGTGCAATCCTCTATCAAGAGCAAGATGGTGAGAAAAGAGTCATTGCCTATGCAAGTCACGGGTTAAGACCTAGTGAACGGCGTTACCCAGCTCATAAGCTCGAGTTTTTGGCGTTGAAATGGGCTGTGTCAGATAAATTTCATGATTATCTCCTAGGGTCCACTTTCGAGGTGATAACTGACAATAATCCCTTGACATACGTCCTTTCAACGGCAAAACTTGATGCTACAGGACACAGATGGGTTGCATCTCTCGCAAATTATAATGTTTCCACCAGTTACCGAGCTGGGAAGAATAATGTCGACGCCGACAGTCTTTCACGTTTACCCCAAATATTCCCAGACGAGGTCGAAGCTATCTGCCATGCAGCCACTGTCTCTGTGCCTTTAATCGAAAGTGTTTCAGATGATTCAGCGCCTCATTTAGCCAATGAGGAGGTGTTTTCGTCTGAGCATTTTAACAAGATTATTTGGGACAGAGAACAGTTGACCAATAAAACTTTAGCAAAAGTTATTGACCTCAAGAGTAAGGGTTTTCGTCCCACGGAAGAGGACCTTCGGAGAGAAACTGTGTCTGTGCAGAAATTTCTCCTTGAGTGGAACCGACTTGAAGTCGAAAATGGCGTTCTCTACAGAACCACTTCTCTTGATGGTCAATTAATCCGACAGCTTGTAATCCCAGAGTCATACCAAAGCCTTAAAATGCGTCCTTAACGATATGGGTCATCAGGGCAAAGAAAAGACTCTGTGGTTAGCTAGGCAAAGGTTTTATTGGCCAGGTCTGGAGAAAGACATGAACTATAAGTTTGAGTCTTGCGAAAGATGTATACGCAGGAAGACCCCAGTTAGGGCAATGGCCGAATTATTACCAATTCACACCACCCGCCCTATGGAGCTTGTCTGCATAGAGTTCTTGTCTCTGTAACGGTCAAGGGGTGGGTTTGAGAATATCTTGGTGATAACTGATCATTTTGCCAGATATGCTCAAGCTATTCCTTGCCGCAACCAGACGGCTCAGACTACAGCTAAAGCCCTCTATGAACACTTCTTTCGATATTACAGTTTCCCAGAAAGGCTCCATAGCGATCAGGGACATAATTTCGAGAGTAAAGTTATCAAGGAGATATGCAAAATAGCAATTATACAGAAGTCTCGATACTCACCATTCCACCCCCAGGGAAATGGTGCTTGCAAACGTTTTAATGGAACACTCTTAAAAATGCAAGGGACATTGGAGGAAGACCAGAAACAAGACTGGAAGTCTTACATTGCTCCAATTGTTCATGCGTATAACGCTACTAAGAGTGATTCCACTGGATTCTCGCCCCATTTTTTGATGTTCGGATGGCACCCCCGTCTTTCAGTCGATGCCTATCTTGGTACTACACCAGATTGTGGCGATGCTGCTGCTAAGCCTCACACATATGCAAAGAAACTGAAAGACCGCCTCCAACTCGCTTACGCAACAGCGGCGAAGGAATCTAGCAAGAGCCATGCTAAAAAGAAGGCTCAGTATGACAAGAAGGTCCGAGAGTCCAAACTTGGAGTAGGCGACCGAGTCTTAGCGCGCAATGTTGGACTGAAGGGAAAACAGAAATTGGCCGATAAGTGGTCTAAAGATGTATATCAAGTGATATCCATCCCCAATTTAGATATGCCAGTATACAAGGTAAAAAGGGTTGAGGGTTCGAAACCCATGCGCACGTTGCATCGTAACATGCTCTTGCCCTTTGACTATCTTCCTTGTGATACCACCCCTGTAAAACCAGTTCAGAGGAAACCAGCTGCTCCACAAGCCAACTCGGAAACCGACCGGTATGTGATATCACCCAGACGACCTGGTTGGACCAGGAAGGAGAGTATGCAACCCCGTGAACACTCTGCACGAACTGCTGCTGATAATATATCCCTATCTATTGTTGATCCCCATATTAGCCAGTCTCTTGAAGGCGTAAACTTTTAAAATAGTAGGTCCAGGCAATATGTTAGTAGTTTAAATGAACCCACTAGTCATTTTTCTACTCCTCTTCTCTCAGTCGAGAATACTCGGTTCAGTTCCCCAGAATTGTCCGTAGAAAGGTCCAGTTCACCAGAAGTGTCCACCGGAAGGTTCAGTTCACCAGAAATGTCCACCGGAAGGTTCGATCCCCCAGATTTAGCGACAGAACCGTCGGTTCGAAGCCCAACCAAACAACAGGGAGATTCAGACCATCAACCTGTTAGGCGGACAACCAGAACACGAAAAAAACCTGACCGGCTAGACCAGTGGGTCTATTCGCAAACTGTTTATTTTGTCCGTATTATTGACATCTTTAATTTTCAGATATACATCCGCAGTGATGGGAGAAGAAAACTACTCAGAGTGTTAATTTACTTGATTTTACCCAAATATCTCCCTTTGTGTATAATCATGTTTATTGTCTTTTTTGCAGTATGTGTGCATTTTGAATTCAATTTCAAGAAAATGTTGGTTAAGTCCAAAATAAGGGATAACGCCAGTATAATTGGACATTAGCGTTTCAGAAGGATAATTTGATTATCTGCCAAGTTTTTTATTGTAATTTTCAATTTCAGCAGTCTTATATATATTATCTGCAAGGATAATAAGCGGAGTTATAGAACGGTGTGATGTTCAGATGTTATTATATTCATTTGACTAACGTTTTTATTTCAGAAGACTTGACTTATAGTTCTGAATTTATTTGTTTGTTCTTGTACTCTTAATATAGCAAGTATGAATTGTGAAATGTCAGGAGACATTTATATGTAGCAAGGAAGTATGTGACCCAGGTCTTTTATTTTGCCTTGTAGTATTAGTGTTGTAGTATTGGTGGATTCTAACCTAATGTACTGGAACAGCGTTATATTCATAGTATTTATAGTCTGTTCCAATGTTTACCTTTACTGGCTTATAATGTCTAGTCGGGTAATGTTGATAAATATATACTCGTCATGAGCGATTGAGTGAGTGAGCGATTATATTGCATGCTGGGTCCTAACACCAATTCCCGCCAAACTAATCAATTCTCCGCACTTTTTCTCTGACTGACTGACAAACAACACCTTACAAATAGTATTGTGGTGATACATGTAATTGTATCTAAAGTTGTTCGGTACCGAGTGGCTCGAGAGAGTTGAGCACTGGCTTATCGCTAAGAGAATGATAGAAACTATTTGGCAAAGTAGAGATTATGGACCCACTATCAATAAGAGCAGTGACTGGAACATTGTCAAAGTATACAATACTAGTGTTGGAAGTACCAACCAAACGCTGGTATAATATGTTTTGGCCTTTAGAATGGGGACCGGTCTGTGTAAGGCCACCTACAGAGGCGGTTGATATTTTGGCTGTGGCTGATATTTCGGTTGTTGTACTGGCCTCTATTGTTGTACTGGCCTCGGTTGTTGTTGTTAACACCGTTTTTTGTTGTTCTGGCCTTGGTTGTTACCATAATACTGCCCTCTGTTAAAGTCTTGCAGTTCCCGGAGGACTAGGGATTGTTCCTGTAGCTGTCTAACAACCGAGTTGATCTGAGATCCTAATCTCACCTCGGTTTGTTGAATCCTAAAGGTAAACTCTCTCTCTAAATCAAGTCTATCCTGGCTAGTCTCTACCATGGGCTGGTATACCTTTTTTGTTAAAAGTGGGCCAGAGTCCTTCGGCAAGTTCAACTGCTTGTCAACAATCCTTATTTCCCGTAGTAGTTCATCATAGTTGTTGATGGAGTCGAATTTATGGCGGGTGTGGATCTTAAGGAGCTCACTTTGAAGTGAGGACCAGAACTTCTGCCTGAGGAGTGCATCTTTGTCCTCTTCTCTAACGTGGACGTGTTCAATCGCAGTCTGAAGAAGTGTCTCCAGTCTACAACCGAACGTGGTCACCGACTCGCCTTCTCTTTGAAAAGAATTAAAAAACTCCTGCATAATCATGTCCTGAGTTGACATATCCCAAAAGGCAGTATCCAGGCGCTTCAGGATCACGTCAATGGTCGCTCTCTCACCCAAGGCTATGATGCTATGTCTATCTCTACCTCGCAGAGATCGCCTAATATCCTGAACCATAATAGCTGAAGGGTATTCAGGTATCAGACATTTCACCTCGAACCTCATCTCATAGTATATGAAGTCGCCTTTCTGAATTGGGTCATCCCCTGAAAAGAATGGGATCTTTGGTACTATAATGGAAGGGGGTGGAGTGTAAGTCGCAGTGGCTAGTTTGGGTGTAGTACCATGACAGTCACCAACTAGTGCCGACGAACCTATCTGAACCTTGGGCTTGATGTCCAAACTCGGTACAAACACCTTTTCTAATCGATCCCCTTCCGATACCTGCAATAGGGGTGCTTTGCAACAAAGGGACATACTGAGAGAGTGTGGGTACAACGGGTTTGGGTGGTGGAATAGCGGGTTTAGGTGGTGATGTAACGGACTTGGCCTAACCTCATAACCACTGGCATTCAATGCCTGAATCATCTCCTTCTCTGTCATGGGGGTTTTACCAGTAGACATTATCAAGATAATCAAGGGTATATGTAAACAAAATAAAGCAGTTCTATAACAGCGATACAATCACCCTGTCACTACAGAAAATCAAAAAGGGGTTCACAGCCGCTGAAACCTCACAAAAAATACCACGAAACAAAAAACATCAATATCACTACAATAAATGGACATATAATTGCTTTCTGTATAGAAATATGCTCAAATTTCATACAATGCTGCAATATTTGATAAATCTCTGAAATACAATATTTCAGTAAGCCTGAAATTCAAGAATACCTGAACAGGTTAAACGCAAGCTTGCCAATAGAAGAAACCTGTAATAATGTAAACATATAGAACACTAAACATAAATTTTAACAGTGCGAATATATACCTTTCTGTCTATCTAAGCTGTTGAAGTGCTGTGAAATTTGTGAATGGGATTTACAGTATAAAAGGTGCTCAAGTGATGGGTTTAAATAAGCAGGTCAAAGAACTGTCAAGTCAGTAACAACACCTTACTCAGTAACCTGAACAACCATCGTATATGTGGTTACCAGATGATATAATAATAATCACACACAATACTATAATTCACTCAAGAATAAACTAACCTACTTCTATCAACATAAACCTCAATGTAAACCGAAAGTAAACAAACACATATTCACAGAAAGTAAACAAGTAAACAAACACGTATTCATGGCAAATGCTGTAAATTTCAATGAACAGTCTATTGAATCAACAAAGTGGACTCAAAACTATATTTAAATAACGAAAAATCGTATATTTGCAAATGCCTTTATATGTGACAGTCAAAATCAAAACAATAACAAAGCAGCGTGTTAACTTCAAATTGACACAGTGACTTCTCGAGAAATTCCTATGAAGGTCAAACTGTACTGCTACCACGTGATTTAATCAATAATAGACTGCAGCGATACGCGTAGCGATAGAATGATACTGATATGGCTATAACATGTAAATTAACTAACGATACTAGATATGCAAATAAAAAAAAATAAAAAGGATAACTTACAGCATTTCCAACAGTCCTTCCTAAATGCAGAAATATACTCCGCCTAACACATAACACAAAACATAGAACACATATCACTCCGCGCCATTACACAATGTTTTGTCCATCAGCTGTTAAGTTGGTGGGACTTTTGCGTGACATCTTTTTTTCCGTAATCGATTTCATCTCGCGATAAACACTTTGAAAAAAAACTTGTGCACATTACTAAATCTGGTTCGGGTCCGAAAAAAAAACACGCCAACACACACTACATCTCGATAATACACTAGATTTTCCTGGACTCCTTCGCGGGATCCTTCAAATGCGTGCTTCGGTCTGGTTTATCCGTCGATTACCGCCCTCTCTCTATCCCTTTCCTTAACATTGGGCGCCATTGTGAGCGTGTGGACGTCGGGGTTATAAATACGACAACGCTTTTTGCAGGGGATCGTGGGTTTATTAAGGGTAGATTCGACAATATACGACATAAACCTAAAACAATACAAAACGAATACTTAATATACAAGACTCAGAACATAGACAAAGAAGACAAGTACGATACAAAACCCACGTGGCGGTATTTCATCATTTTAAACATAATATATATATATAAACAATGTCTTACCAGACTCGAAGTAGAGATCGTAGTATCTAAGCAGGCTTTCTATCACTCACGTGAAAGAACAACTTTAGATACAATTACATATATCACCACAATACCATTTGTAATGTGTTGTTTGTCAGTCAATCAGAGGAGAAGTGCGGAGAATTGATTAGTTTGGCGGGAATTGGTGTTAGGACATAGCTTGCAATATAATCGCTCACTCACTCAATCGCTCTTGACGAGTATATATTTATCAACACACACCGACTGGACATTATAAGCCAGTAAAGGTAAACATTGGAACAGACTATAAATGCTATGAATATAACGCTGTTGCAGTACATTAGGTTAGCATCCACCAATACTACAACACCAATACTACAAGTCAAAATACAAGACCTGGGTCACATAGATATACACATTGACACATAGGTCACAGTGACATCCGAGCCATACAGTTTACCACATACTGGTAGAGAAGATTACATGTTCACATTTATGGGATCTTCGTGTTTTCAGACTATTAAGCCAACAATTTAATAAACAAAACGATGCCTCTGTATGGCAAATAACGATGGAAATCGTTTTCCGAAAGATTTTTTGCATACAGGATATTATTTTTCTGGTAAAGTAGACACTGTTGTTCTAATTAAAATGTTAACACAATTTTAGCTGAAGCATTATACTGACAGTAGTAAGGGAAAAGACGGGGAGTAAGGAGTTTAGGTGCAGGTGGAGTTAAGGTGCAGGGTGCGGGTGTTACAATTATAGTGTTGCGATAATTGATTGTTTACCTTGCATGGAAGTGTAAAATGCAAATATTGACAAGTTTGAATAGGCGAGTAAGTACATTAAGGCGATAGTATTTCCTATTTTCAATGATGAAACAAAGAAAATAATTTTAATACACAAAGAGAAAAATGTAACATGTGAAAACATTGCATCATAATTACGGAGCTGATCACAGTAAGTTGCGGTACAACAACTCCAGTCTTCAAACCAACCAGCAAGTGTTCAGCGATTGATTAGTAGTAACTAAGTTTAATTTAATTGAATTGGGGGTTTTAAGGCGCCAACACATAAAAGGTTATATGGCGCCTAACAGGAATGAAAATATCAGGCTCATCCTCCATATACATCGAGATAAAATATGGAGAACGGGCCTAGAACCTTCTCACCCTGAACTGCAGAAAATCCTGCAAATTCTATTGTAGACACTATATTTACGATGGAGCCACGTAATAGTTTCTCTGCCACTGCTCAAGTGAAATGAGCGAGATGGCACCTGAAACAATGCAGGGTCATGATGAAGAAGACCTTTAATGAGCATGAACACAAAATGATAAAATGAACATGAATTTGGTGGGTTCTACCCCTCTGCCTTCTCCTCCAAGGGTTCTGCAGTGGCCCTATTATTTGACCCGTAACCAAACGGGGCCCCCGGAACCACACGGGGCAACTAAGTTTAATACAATGCAAGACAGTATCATGTATACTTTGGAGATCTCCGAAATGAGTGTGAATGAGAACTTGATTTTAAAAGACGCTACTTCCAATAGAAAACTCGCTACCATCATTATCAGCAACAGCAGCAGTAAAGACGACGATGAATATATTTTGAACCCTGGCACTGTTCTGAATACTGACAGTATTCCACCTTACGGCGTTTTAGGCTGTAAACAATGCCGAAAAATCAAGCTCTCTTTTTATCTCAGATACTTCTAATCTACGGCATTATTGCCGTTTTACTGCCGCAGCTGATTTTGTAGTCAAATGATAAGGAATTATGGATGGTGATTTTAAGCACATCTATTGGATATATATTACCATCGCCGCGCCTGAAGTATTTAAAGTCAGCGCCGCCATCGTCATCATCATCATCTTCCTACACCTCGTCATCACCACGACCGCCATCATCATCAACAGCAGCATCAGCAGCATTAGTCGTATAACTGGAGGTAACGTGCTAAACTTGATGAGCAGTATTTAAAAAGAATATATATTGATCCATTACATCCTGCAAGTTTTACCGGCCCTGGATCATTGAAAAGAGTTAAAGATCGAGAGGGAGTGAGGAAAATAAGTGAAAATGAAATACGGTCTTTCTTGCAGAAGCAAGATACATATACAGTTAACAGGCCGGTTATGCACTCATTTCAACAAACTCATATTGAAACACGCGTGACTTTTCTATTAGTTGCGATGTAGGTCAGGGTTATAAGGTGGGACTGCGGAACGGAATTTAAGAACAATAAAATGTCTGCATTTATAAGAGATAGCAATATAAAGCATATATTTGCCTATCCTCGGGTCAAGGTTGGGTATGTGGAACGTCTAAATTTAACACTTAATCGTATGATAAATCGTTTTTTTCATCACAATAATACGTATCGTTACTTGGATAAGCCTTTCTGAACCCATTTATCTGATCTGATTTATCACTTATCTGATCGAATATATACAAGGCGAACGTCAAGATTCCAGTTTTCCAGTTTTTACTGCAACATCCATCTAACGTAGAAACCCAATAGAGTCGGTGCTAGAGGCCGCGAGAGGTATTGCGTCTATTATTACCTCTCATGAACAGACTCAATAAAACCGAGTCAGCTACTGTTCTCCCTTGTGCGCGTTTGTTGCTTTCAATGACCCCTTTTTCAGTATGTATTCTATTGAATCTAAATTAAACCTATAAAAGGTAGAGGCAGTCCAACACCGTCATATAGCTCTGCAACATATAAATACATATATCACAGTATTAATGAACTGTCGAGATAGTCGTACATTGAAGTTATATTCTCGTCACAATCATCATAAATAGCTAGCTATCTTACGTCAGAAATAGGCCACCGTATTGCTTCTCAAGAACCGCAAGATATTATGTTGACGTGAGACCTTACCAACGTGATTGGAGTTACATGTCACTTAATAAATTCGCTTCGAACATACTTCCAATATGGCAAAAAAAAGTATTTAAACGGTCAAACCTGTATTAAGAGACACCTAAATTAACGAGCAAAATTAGTCTCTTAACACAGGTGGCCTTTTATAAAGGTGAATGTTAATTTTAAACGATATAGTTGGGAACTCAAACATATGATGAAGCAGATGATCTGTTAATAGAGGTGTTTACCTTATAAATGTTTAATTGTACATAGCCTTATATACCAAATATGTGCGACTGCTACTGAAGCTAACAAGAGTATTACAAGTGATGGGTTAGTTTGTCCTCAATAAATTGTCCTTATTGCATAATCCAAAAGTAGATATAAAAATCGAACAGAAAAAGTAGCATTCAAGGACGACAGCCAAAACAAAAACACAAACAAAGAACAACTTTAAAGATGAATAAACAGCAAGACAAGACACAACATACACAAAAGGGTTGAAAATAGGGCGACCGCCTTGGAACGGTCAGAGGTAAAAAAAAGCCGCTGGGGGTTTAAACCAGGTTCTAGGATACACCTAATCTCACTCTTACAATGTACCCTATTGTCATCCCAATAAACGCGACAGTATAAATAAATATATCCCCGCTAGGTTATATTCTCTAACAAACAAGGAGCATTAATAGGTAATATAAGTAAAACACATAACTGATCATGTATATATAATATATAAAAACATTGGATAGGATAGGCAGAGCCACGTATCCTATCATGTTATTCAACTCGTTTATTAAAATCAATAATACACGGTCACTCAAGTAAGACCCTCCATGTTCGAAAAACTTAAAATTCAGTAGCTATCAAATCTCCAGGATTTTGTTAAATGCATACGTGTCTTCATCAGAGAACCTTTAGTTAAGTTGTTCTTCAACCCTTCCGATATGATTTGAGTGCCATTGGGGTGCATCATATTATTGGCGAAATGCATGAGTTGTATCGACTTTCTTGAGAAATCATTGCCAGAATGCTTACTTGGCAACGTGACATCCGTAAAGTGACTATTTTCGCTTGCCAGAGTTTCACAACGGTACCCATTGTAAATATGTGGACATTTGTAACTTGGAGATGTGAAAATGTACAAAAAACAGCAGACACACGTGTTTATTTAAGCACATTTGGGCACAGAGCAATATCATCAAACTGAATACAGAAATATGTAAAACAATGACATATTATTTTCCATCGACACGCTGTACGCACAGACATCTCAAACAACAGCTTTAGTTTACAAGACATGTGGCTATCAGGTAAATCTAAAACATATTATAATAGTCATCTTTGCTAACGAGTTTAACAAAGGACGTCTGAAATTGCAAGTAAGACATATGCATCATACGGTATTGGCAGGCCGACATTACTTAATTTCGCATTCGTGATTATTTAGTTTTCGATAATTTGATATATATGTACAAACGATTGGATTGAATTGATTGAATTGGAGTTTATAGTTGCACCAATAGCTAAGGTAATATGCCAACTTTCCAGCTTTTATTGGTGGAGGAAGACACCAGGTGCCCCTCCGGGACATTTTCTTGCACGGGCAGGCACCAGGGAAGAACCACCGACATTCTGCAAGCCAGCTGGATAGCCTCCTCACATACACATTTTTAATTCCCGGATGGATCGAACCCACAGCCGTGATATTTTTGTCATCATTTTCCACGATTTTTTAACTCCTTTTAAATAGAACTAGTTCCATAATAGTGGAACATCCCCTTTAAACACGTTGCATGATTGTTTGTTAGAACTGTGTTTGGAAATTATGCTAGACGAAGTGAGAACGACACGATATTACATTAGACATTTTATGAGAATACAAAATAATAATGGAATGGAAAAGCAAACACGTTAGCAATATTAAATTAAATAAATGCATCAGAAAAAAACGTACAATTGCCATTTTTAGTTAAAATTATGTCAACGTAATCTTGTCGATATCATCAAATTATATGATGCTCAACATCTTGTTCAAATTCATTGACAACTTCTTGACAAACCTCATAAATGTAAAAGGTATTAGGTATGCATTACATTTACCGGTAAATTTCTTTTCAAGGACGCTCGTCACGCTGCCATATTTGTTCTTTTCAAAACCTGCGTCTTAAAACTGTATATGACGTCACTACTGGAGATTATCCAAGGAAATTACTGAGCAGATTTGAGTTTCCATATTTCGTAACGGTAGTGACGCAAACTTATGGTGGCTGATTTTTCGCCATGTCGTCTTTTCGTAATTTCGCCGAGAAAAGACAACAGAACGAAAAGACGACAGGACGAAAAGACGCCAAATGCAGAGCGAAAAGACGACAGAACAAAAAGACGACAGAACGATACAAGGAAAGGACGACATTTCATGGGCGAAAAGACCACAGAACGCTACGCGAAAGGACGACACTTCAGCCTCAAAAAGACGCCATTTGATATTGTAGTATTTTCGTTATTTCATGCGACCATCTATCGTCTTTTTAGTCTGTCGTTCTGTCGTTCAGTCGTCTTGTTGTTCTGTCTTCTTGTCTTTCTGTCGTCTTTTCCCGATGCATTTTACATCTTTTCGTTCTGTCGTTCTGTCGTTCTGTCGTTTTTTCGTTCTGTCGTTCTGTCGTTCTGTCGTCTTGTCGTTATGTCGTCTTGTCGCGATGTATTTGGCGTCTTTTCGTTCTGTCGTTTTTTCGATCTGTCGTTCTGTCGTCTTGTCGTTCTGTCATCTTTTCGCGATGAATTTGGTGTCTTTCGTTCTTTCGTTCTGTCGTTATGTCGTCTTGGCGTTCTGTCGTCTTGTCGTTTTGTCGTTCTGTCGTCTTTTCCCTATGCATTTGGCGTCTTTCGTTCTGTCGTTCTGTTGTCTTTTCGTTCTGTCGTTCTAACGTTCTGTCGTCTTTTCGTTCTGTCGTCTTGTCGCGACGCATTTGGCGTCTTTTCGTTCTGTCTTTCTGTCGTTCTGTCGTTCTGTCGTCTTGTCGTTCTGTCGTCTTTTCGCGATGTATTTGGTGTTTTTTCATTCTTTCGTTCTGTCGTTCTGTCGTTCTGTCGTCTTTTTGTGATGTCGTCTTCTCATTCTGTCGTCTTGTCGTCTTGTTGTACTGTCATTATTTCGCGATGCATTTGGCGTCTTTTCATTCTGTCGTTCTGTCGTCTTTTCGTACTGTCGTTCTGTCATTCTATCGTCTTGTCGTTGTATCGTCTTGTCGTTCTGTCGTCTTTTCACGATGAATTTGGCGTTTTTTCGTTCTGTCGTTCTGTCGTCTTGTCGTTCTGTCGTCTTTTCGCCTTTCGGTTGACATACGCACTTCGGCAGTGTGCCAATTTGCATGGGAAACAATTGTTATGCGTAATCCCAGTGTTATTAAATGCGCATGTCAACCAAAAGGTGAAAAGACGACAGAACGACAAAACGACAAGACGACAGAACGAAAGGACGACAGAACGACAGAACGAAAAGACGACAAATGCGTCGCGAAAAGACGAGAAGGCAAGACGAAATAACGAAAAGACGACTATATCAAATGGCGTCTTTTCGCGGCTGAAGTGTCATCTTTTCGTCTTTTCGCGCGTGGCGTTCTGTCGTCTTTTCGCCCTTGAACTGTCGTCTTCTCGTTCTGTCGTTCTGTCGTCTTTTCGTTCTGTCGTCTTTTCGCGCTGCATTTGGCGTCTTTTCGTCCTGTCGTCTTTTAGTGCTGTCGTCTTTTTGCGGCAAAATAACGAAAAAGAAAAATACGACAAATGGCGGAAATCAGCCACCATACCAAATAGTGGGACACACTTTGTGTGCATGTCCCGAATTTATTATAAAGAATCGATGCAAAATACATTGTTTTAACTAACATTTATTATATTAGTTCCAGAATTGTCGTGTATTTTAGAATAGTTGTAGATGAAAATAAAATATGTCATAAAGGTGCACCTTTCACGGCAATTACATTGTAGGGAGACAGAAATTAGATATGTTTGGGGTATACAAATCAGACTAAATTATTTAGGTATTTATATGTTAGTTAAGTTTGCATACAGTTTAAAATCAATAGTCATGTAACATTTAAAACATAAGCTAGGGACAATGTGGGCACGTTTTTCATATAATGACCGAAATATGTTTATCCAATAATCAGATCATTGACTAAAATTCTGCTTTTTTGCATGTAGCATTGTCGGCTAGTATTACTCAACAGAATATGCTATTTTATTTACCCGATCGTTCGTGGCGCTTGTTTCAACCAAGGGTTTTTGTAAATAAGCTATAAATCAGTGAAACAACAATGAATAGTGGTATAAAAATGCATGACTTTTCAATATGGGGTGGTTGGCTGGGAAAGGACGTAGTGCCGAGATGTTTTCAAAACAATATTTAAAGAGTCTTTGATATTATATATAATAAGTAGAACTTTATATATATATATATCTACGGTAACGAACATCTTACAAGACACTTTCTGGAGCACTGGCTCACGAAGGGTTCCGTGAAGATAGGTATTTTTGAGACAAATTATCAACCAAACAGTGCTTAAACTTAGAATAAATGTATATCGAGCGCTTTCGGCTTTTATCGCCTTCTTCAGGATACATACATAAGTTACAAAAACAAACACAAACATTTCAGATAAGAAAGTTTAAAAGCAAAAACTTAAACCAATTAATAATATAAACGTGCGCTTCACGCGCCCATGTCAATAGTGATATAACACTGTTGTAAGGTAATAACTGGGTCTATGTATGAAACAAACGCTGCTATGCGTTTACATTTTGTTCCTATACAACCTGTAATTCCGAAGACATGTAACAAACTAACGTGAACAGATTTGTCTAGTAGTGTACTTGTCACGCGGTCAAGCAGTCTAAAGGCGGGCGGGCGCGCGGTCGGGCGCTGGTTGGGTTAGTGGGTTAGTGGGTTGGTAGGTTTGATGGTTGGTGGGTGAGTGAGTGAGTGTATGAGTGAGTGAGTGAGTGAGTGAGCGAGCGAACGAACGAACGAACGCGAACGAACGAACGAACGAACAAACGAACGAACGAACGAACGAACGAACGAACGATTGATATGAATGAATGAATGAATGAATAAATGAATCAATCAATCAATCAATCATTCAATGTATCAATCAATTAGTAATCAATATAACTAAATAAATGACTGAATGATCGTATTTATGTACACATACCTCAACTGCTTTGCGCAACATACTGACCTAGTTAAATGTCACGTCCAGTGTTTGATACATTGGGATGGGCCGAATGGTGGTTTACGTCATTTTGACTCAATTAAGGCTATGTATGACGATTAGTGTTTGAGCATAGGTCATATATCAACTATATTCATACAAGCGATATGTATTGATTCTCTTTCAACTTTTAAATCATGTCGAACGTTCATTTTGCTTTTGTAATAAAGACTTTAATTATTTTATATGGTTGCCTAACCGCTCGGGACAGAAAAATACACTGAGCTCACATTTTCTGTCATACGGATGAGAGAAAATGGTAATTATAAATATACAATATACTAGCCATAGTTAGATCATTAAATACACATTATTAGCTCTTTTTCAAAATGCACGCCGTGGAAACAAACGTTTTTACTTCATGGTTATTTTATTGGTAGTGGTGATATATTGTCTAATCATAACTTATATTTTTAATATTGTTTTCGATAGAGGTTGGTTCGAAAAGCTGATCTACGGGTTTTATGATTCCGGTATCATAAAAAAGGCGATATTAACTTTGTTAACAATTACTGAGGAATTAATTAATTGTATGAGAAAAACATTTACTCGGATTGACAAATGTTGCGAAAATATTACAATTATAAATAATGCCCAGTTCGGATTTAGAATGGGGGGTCAAACAACGGATGAATTAATTATTTTACATAACACTATAAATAAAATTGTAATCGATAAAAACTACTTTTTTGCGCAACTATTATGTATATATGGACGCGTGTTGACGGGTAAATGTCACACCACATGACATGTATGGCGAGTAGCAGTCATACACAAGGACACGTATGACGGGTGAAGGGAACAGCCATGGGCGTGTGTGAAGGGTGAATGCCATACCAAATAACTTGTATTTCTGGTCGATATCATATGCCTGGACGTCGGTGAGGGATAAAGGCCATATCACTGGTTGTGTTTGAGGGGTAAAGGTCATAAACCTGAACGTGTGTGAGGGGTAAAGACCATAACCCTTGACGTGTGTGTGCGGTAAAGTCAATAACCCTTGAGGTGTGTGAGCGGTGTAGTCCATAGCATTGATCGTGTGTGAGGGGTAAAGGCCGTAACCCTGGACGTGTGTGAGGGGTAAAGGTCAATACCCTGGACGTCTTTGATAAGTAAAGGTCATAACCCTGGA
Source organism: Cyrtodaria siliqua (assembly GCA_037043455.1). NCBI lineage: Eukaryota > Metazoa > Mollusca > Bivalvia > Adapedonta > Hiatellidae > Cyrtodaria > Cyrtodaria siliqua. The sequence continues at coordinate 24,829 of JAWPHD010014438.1, forward strand.
AGTGTGTGAGGGGTAAAGGCCATAACTTTAGAGATGTGTGAGCGGTAAAGGCCATAACTCTGTTCGTGTGAGAGCGGTACAGGCCATATCCCTGGCCGTGTGTGAGGGGTAAACGCCATGAACCTGGTTGTGTGTGAGGGGTGAAGGTCATAACACTGGACGTGTTTGAGGAGTAAAGATCATAATCCTGGACGCGTGTGAGGGTAAAGGCCGTAACCATGGACATGTTTGAGGAGTAAAGGCCATAAACTTGGACGTGTGTGAGTGGTTAAGTCATAACTCTTGAGGTGTGTGAGCGGTAAAGGTCATAACCCTGGACGTGTGTAAGGGGCAAAGGCAGTATTTCTGGACGTGTGCCAGGGGTAAATGCCATACCAAAGAACTTGTATATCGGGTCAAAGACATAACCCTGGACGTGAATGATGGGTAAAGGCCATAATCCTGGACGTGTATTAGGGTTACAGGCCATTTCCATGTACGTGTGTGACAGGTATATACCATAAAAATTGCGGTGTGAGAGAGTGGTAAAGGCCATATCAATCGACATGTAGTAGGAGTCAAGGACATAATCCTGGACGAGTGTGAAGGTAGAGTTCATAACCCTGAACGTGTGTGAGGGGTAAAGGCTATAACCCTGGACGTGTGAGAGGGGTAAATACCATATACCTGGACGTGTTTGAGGGGTAAATACCTACCAAAGAACTTGTATTTCGGGTCGAAGTCATAACCCTGGACGTGTGTGAGGTGTAAAAGGCATAACCCTGGACGTGTGTGAGGGTAAAGGCCATATACATGGACTCGGGTGAGGGGTAAATGCAAACCAAAGTACTTGTATTTCGGGTCGAAGTCATAACCTTGGACGTGTGTGAGTGATAAACGCAATAACCCTGGACGTGTATGACAGGTAAAGTCCATAACCCTATACGTGTGTGGGCGGTAAATGTCATAAACCTGTACGTGTGAGGGATGGATGTCATACCAAAGAACTTGTATTTTGGGTCGAAGTCATAAATCTGGACGTGTGTGAGGGTAAAGGCCATAACCCTGGACGTGTGTGAGCGTAAATGCAATATCCATGCACGTATGTGACGGTTAATGAGTACATCCCTCTATGTGAGTAACGGGTACCTGGACGTGTGTGGGGGTAAATGCCATACCAAAGAACTTGTATGTCGGGTCGAAGTCATATCCCTCGACGTGTGTGAGGGGAGAAGGCCATATAACAGGATGTGTTTGAGGTGTAGAGGCCATAACCCTGGACGTGTGTGAGGGGAAAAGGCCATAACCCTGGATGTGTATGACAGGTAAAGGCCATAACCCTAGACGTATGTGAGCGGTAAAGGTCAAACCCCTGGACATGTGTGAGGAGTAAATACCTTACCAAAGAACTCATATCGGGTCGAAGTCATGGACGTGTGTGAGGGAAAATGTCATAATCCTGGACGTGTTTGAGGGGTAAATGCTATATCCATGGAAATATTTGACGGGTAAAAGGTACACCCCTCTCTGTGAGTGATGGGTACCTGGTCGTGTGTGAGGGGTAAATGCCGTACCAAATAAATTGTATTTCGGGTCGAAGTCATAACCCCGGAAGTGTGTGAGCGGTAAAAGTCAAAAACGTGGTCGTGTGTGAGGGGCACATGCCATAACCTTAGAAGAGTGAGATGGGTAAAGGTCACCTTCCCGGATGTGCGTGAGTGGTAAATGCCATACCAAAGAACTTGTATTTCGGGTTGAAGTCATAACACTGGACGTGTGTTAGTGGTAAAGTTATTAACACTGGACGTGTTTGCAATGTAAAGGCCATATCCATTGACGTGTGTGACATGTAAAGGTCTTAACCCTGGACGAGTGTGACAGGTAAAGGTCATACCCTGGACGTGAGTGAGAGTTAAGGCCATATCCATGCACGTATATGACGGGTAAAGGGTACACCCCTCTATATGAGTGACGGGTATCTGGACGTTTGTGAGGGTAAATTCCATACCAAACAACTAGTATTTCTGGTCGAAGTCATATCCTTGGACGTGTGTGAGGGGTAAACGCCAAATCACTGAATGTGTTTGAGGGGTAAAGGCCATAACCCTGGACGTGTATGACAGGTAAAGGCCATAACCCTAGACGTGTGTGAGCGATAAGGTCAAACCCCTTGACGTGTGTGAGGGGTAAATGTTATACCAAAGTACTTCGGGTCGAATTCATAACCCTGGACGAGTGTGAGGGAAAAGGTCATAACCCTGGACGTGTTTGATGGGTAAATGCTATATCCGTATTTGACGGGTAAAGGGTACACCCGGCTTTGTGAGTGACGGGTCATGGTCGTGTGTGGGGGTAAATGCCATACCAAAAAACTTGTATTTCGGGTCAAAGTCATAACTCCGGAAGTCTGTGAGCGGTAAAAGTCATAAACGTGGACGTGTGTGATGGGAAAATGCCATAACCCTAGAAGTGTGAGAGGGATAAAGGTCATATCCCTGGATATACGTGAGTGGTAAATACCATACCAAAGAACTTGTATTTCGGGTCGTAGTCATAACACTGGACGTGTGTGATGGGTATGGTTCTTAACCCGGGACGTGTTTGCAGGGAAAAAGCCATATCCATGGACGTGCGTGACGGGTAAATGTCTTAACCCTGGACGTGTGTGACAGGTTAAGGTCATAACCCTGGACGTGTGTGAAGGGTAAAGGCCATAACACTTGACGTGTGTGAGGGTAAAGGCCATAACCCTGGACGTGTTTGACAGGTTTGGACCATGACGATGGACGTATGTGAGGGGTAAGCCCATAACCATGGACTGGTGTTAGATTAAAAACCAAACCCATATACGAGTAAAGGCCATACCTCCGGACGTGTGTGAGGCTAAAGGACATAACCCTGGACGTGTGAGAGGGGTAAAGACTATATAGCTGGACGTGTGTGAGGGGTAAATGCCATACCAAATAACTTTATTTCGGGTTGAAGTCATAACCCTAGACGTGTGTGAGGTTTCAAGGTCATAACCCTGGACATGTGTGAGGGTTAAAGTCCATACACCTGGACGTGTGTGAGGGTTAAATGCCATACCAAAGAACTTGTATTTCGGGTCGAAGTCATAACCCTGGACGTGTGTGGGGGGTAAAGGCCATATCACTGGACGTGTATGACAGGTAAAGGCCATAACCCTAGACGTGTGTGAGGGGTAAACTTTATATCCCTGGATTTGTTTGAGGGACGCAAGCTATACCAAAGATCTTTTCTTTCGGGTCGAAGTCATAACCCTGGACGTGTGTGAGGGGAAAATGCCATATCCATGTGTATGACTCTATGTAAGTGAAGGGTAAATGTCTCAACGCAGCAATCGTATGACGTGTAGAAGTCATAACTCTGGACGTGTGTGAGGATTAAAGGCCATATCCATGGACTTATGTGACGGGTAAAGTGTATACCCTTCTACGTGAGTGACAGATAATGGTATGAACACAGGACTCGTATGGCGTGTATAATTCATAATCTTGAACGTGTGTGACGGATAATGTTTTTACCCCTAGACGTGTTTGGCAGAAAAACAGCATACGCATGGGCGTGTGTGATGGCAACGTTCATACAACATGACTTATCTATGTCGAATCAAAGTCACCCAAGTACGTGTATAGCGTATCGAATTTATACCACTGGACATGTATAAGGATTCGATGTCATATCCCAGGACGTGTATTGCGTATCGACTGCATACCATAGGACATAAATGGCTGGCCGAAGTCACCCAAGTACGTGTATAGCATATCGAATTCATACCACTGGACTTATATGGCGGGTCGATGTGATATCCCAGGACATGTATGGCGTATCGTATTTATACTGCAGGACCTATATGGCGAATCAAGGTCATACGCCAGGACGTGTATATCGTATCGAATTCATACACAGGTCTAATATGGCGCGAAATAATCATATACCAAAACTTGTATGGTGGGTCGAATGAATGAATCGTGTTTTATGGCACGTTTGCACTTAAATAGGTCATATTGTGCGCAAAAAACAAAGAATCATGAAAGAATAAAGTAGAAATTAAAAAACATAATGTAAATGTATAAAGATAAAACTATCTATAAATAAAGGATGATATGGTAGCAATATAAACTATATATATATGTAAATCAACAAATGCCCGCCAACGGACATGTAAACAAGTTAATATATATAGGAAACTATTATATTGATTTATAAAGTCTGATTTCTTTAAGAAAATCTAAAACAAGACTAAAATCTATAATATCAACTAACTCTTTCAAAGTATTAACTGTGTAGTATCTTTGTCTCATAGGAAGTCATACTCCAGGACACAAGTAGCGTATCGAATACAAACCACAGGATTTATATGGCGGGTTGAAATCATACCAGAGGACTTATATGGCGAGTCAAAGTCATACACCATGACGTATATACCGTATTAAATTCGGACAAAATGATTTTTTGGAGGGTCAAATTCATATCCCAGGACGTGTATGGCTGATCAAAGTCATTCCCCAGGACGTATATAGCGTATTGATTTCATACCACATGACTGATATGGCTGGTCGAAGTCATGCTAGAAAGCGTATATAGCGTATCGAATACATACCACAGGACTTATATGTGGGGTCGAAGTTTTACCCCAGGAAAAGACTTGGATGGCAGGACTTGTATGGCAGATCGAAATCATACCACAGGAACTACATGGAGGTTCGAAATCATACCCCAGGACATGTATGGCATGTGGTCGAATTCATACCCCGGGACTTCTAGGGAGGGTCAATTTCATACCCCTGTTCATATATGTGTGCCGGGTCAAATTCATACCCCAGGACATGAATATCAGGTCGATAGCAAACCACAGGACTTTTATGGTGTGTCGAAGTCATACCACATAACTTGTATGTCGTGTCAAAGTCATACTTCAGGACTTGTATGGATGATCGGTTATACCCTAGGCCTTGTATGGCGTGTCGAAGTAGTCATACCCTTGACGTGTATGACGTGTCGAAGTCATACCACAGGACTGTATGGATGGTCGAATACATACCACATGACTTGTGTGGCGTGCCGAAGTCATACCACAGTACTTGTATGGATGTCGACGTCATACCACAGGACTCTATGGAGTGTCAATGTAATACCACAGGACTTGTATGGATGGTCGAATTCATACCACAGGACGCGTATGATGTGTGGTCGAAGTCGAAGCATATCTAGGGACTTGTATGGCGTGAGATCGAAGTCATACCACAGGATTTGTATGGAGTTTTAAAATCATTTATGGCATGTGGTCGAAGTTTTACCACAGGACTTGTATGATGGATCGAAGTCATACCCCAGAACATGCATATCGTATCGATTCGTACCACCCATATGTGGGGTCGAATTCATACCCCAGGACTTAAATAACGGATCGAAGTCATGCCACAGGACTTTTATGGAGTGTCGAAGTCATACCACAGAAAGTGTATGGACGTTCGAAATAATAACCCAGGACAGGTATGGCATGTGGTCGAATTCATACCACATGACTTTTATGGAGGGTCGATTTCATACCTCAGGACATGTATGGCATGTGCTCGAAGGAATACCCTAGAACGTGTTTTGCGGGTCGAAGTGATACTTGTACCACATGACTTGTATGGGAAGTCGAATGCATATCCCAGGACCTAATAGAGTGTCGAAGACAGGTTAATGAGGTAAGAAATCCATTTTATTAGAGTAGAAATGTCCAATTTTTTTTTTGGGATAAGATAATTCAGCGTAGGAGCCGGAAAGGTTTGAAGTTTTACATTCTCAAAACATTTTATTCGAGAATCCTCTACATTTGTCAATCATTCGTGAGAATGGACGACTTTCGTCGTTTTCGGATGAACAGGTCGCGAACAAATCTGATGTGATCATACCGATACAATCCCCATACAAACTACGCAATGGTATTTTGCTCATCATACAATAAACACCTAAACAGAGTTTCACAAAACAGTACATTTGTTAAAGAATATTGTATGGCAAAGTTGTATAGTAACGCACCATAAGATGTTACACAGGTTATACAACGTGTCATAAAACAGTATTATCACAATGTTTTGAAACGGTAATAATCGTGATTATGTATATGTACTAAACCTTTTATTTTATGAACAACTAGGCTATATTAATATGTATTAATGAAATATTGTATCCGCTGAAGATATTCTAAAACGATGACACTTTTTGTGTCGCCTGCTTACATGTAACAGTAGACACGTATGGATGACTTTGTTCGTAGTCCGTCGTCGTCTTCGTCCGACACACTTTAATATCAACCTAACCTTGGCCATATCTTGAAAATAAGTTGATCTATTTTTATGAAACTTCACACATATCTTCATCTTACCAATAATATGTATTACAGATGGCCAATAATCCTGACTTTCATTTCGAGAGTTACGCAATTTTTCATAAATATTTTGCATGACACATAAACTAGCCCATAACTTGACACTGACCGTTTACATCAGGTATCCCTATTGTCAATTAGTTTGTGTTTGTGATGTCTTACTTTTCCTGTTCGATTTTATATCTATATTTACGCTCCTGTTTACAAAATGTTTACAGTTTAAAAATCCACTCCATCATGCATGAAGGATTGTACCCCATGTCTTCAGGCAGTCGAAAACAAGTGTTCACTGTTCTAGTTTTAACGCCTTTTGAAGCATCAACATGTTGTATGTTGTATATGATCGTCTTGTCTTGTGCCTTGCGTAGTTTTCAATAAAAGAAATTATGATGCGAGTTTGTAATTCAACAAAACTAAAATTTATATAAATGTATAATATGAACATAATTTACGTAACGAAAGAAAAATGAAAACGGAAACATAATACAAGCAATCGGCCAATTGAAATTTAAAAAGGCGAAGATGTTTCCTGCCTCCAATTAAATTCCTCACACCTAGTAAAAGATGTGTAACACCAAAATAAGTACCAAGTACAAAAGGACAAGAAATGGGAAATGTTAGACGAACCTAAAAGTCAACGTTAGGCCGTATATGCCGCGTACTAGTTAGACATGGTGTGTATAACGTATCGAATTTATACCACGGGACGAAGTCATATTCCAGGACGTGTATAGCGTATCGACTTCATACCACAGGACTTATATGGCGGGTCGAAGTCATACCCCAAGACGTGTCGACGTCGTACCACAGGAGTTGGAGTTTAGCTTACTGTTCACATAACCCGGGGTCACTAATGCCTCCCTCATTGAGCGTTTTTGGTATCTCTCCCACTTCTGCTACTGTTGAAAATGCTTACCGTATAACAATGTAATCAGTCGAACAATGCAGATCTAGTCTTGGTCACACGGCCTGCTTCTGATGTCTTTAATACGCAATGACCTATAGAACCAAGGCTATGGGAAAAACGTAAGTTCGGGGCGATTTTGGCGAGACTTTGGGAGATACTATGAGACTATCTTACTTTATACTTGTAAGAAGCAGCAAATTACGTCTGAAATTACTGAAAAGTAAGACATATAAAACTGTGGTAATGCTAGTAAAAAATTATGTCAAATAATTTTAACTGGCATATTTTAGAATTAGGAACATCGAGAGCGTAATGAAATCCTATATACCCAGTTGTATAAGTGTTATAACTTATTTCTAAGAAAACACATCGATTTAAACGTTTTAAAATATGTTCATGGAATCAGAGCAGGCGATTTACACTCGTTATGTTGCAGTTTAACCGTATCTCTAATCAAGCTCAAAATACACAAAACAATGAGAATATTATTGACATATTCTTAGGTAGGTACTGAGCAATTTGGTTTAGTGTATGTGATAAAAAAGTACTTGCACGGAACGGGATTTGAACCACAGCCGTTGCCCTTTTAAGTTTTGATTGCCATATATTTAACCACTAGATCACTGCTATTTGTTAGTGCAGTCTAGCATTATTAAAACTAAATAAGCATTACGTTATAACCAGTACACACACAAAATCATCAAGCGCTAAAAAACAGTCGAGATATGGTTGTTTTGAGGCGGAATATTAGTTTCGTATTGGTAACATATAGTATTACACCAGGCAATGCTAATTTACACGCCCGACAAGCTGAACTTTATATTTATGGATTCATCTTGAGTTGCGTTCAAATATGTTAAGTTATTTTGCCTCATAATAAATGGTAGCTTGTATACCATTATCCCAAGAAGCGTATAGCCTAGTGGATAGAGCACCTGACTTGAAATCAGAAGGTCGTGTTTTCGAGTCCAGAAAGAACAATTTGGTTTCTTCTGTAAATCATAATGTTACCTGTGCACAGGTACGATGTGCACTGGTCGATGTCTATATAATAAATGATGTCCTGCATTATATTTGTTCGCTTAAATATCCGATTTTGACATGAGCTGATGAACATGAAGTTACAAATAAAGACACGCCTACAACGCTTTAACATATATTGATATAGGAACAAACTTAAGAATTAGCACTAAGTCTGAAACCGATTGGTCAATATTTATAAAAAGTTCACATGAATACGTGTGATATACAAGGGACCATTCATAAGAATAGGTCAATCCGTTATTCAAGACGACCGCAATTACTAAACATGTTCAAAACCTTAAAAATCGTATACTCCAGAATTACCATATATTTTAGCAATTCAATTTTAGAATGCATTGTTACATACGTTTCTATCAGGTTTGTTGTCAACGAAGAGTACATTGTTTAGGAAAATATGCAGCTCAATCGGATTTTCAAAATGGCTACACAGAAATAGAAAATCATTGTGCACACGATTAAGCCGTTACATATTTACCTAGATATTTATGAAACAATTGCCAACAGTCTAATATATCTTTTTATTTTCCATGTCCCTTGCACTTTTAGATCTCAGACTTCCTGATCATTTGCAATTTACCAGACGGCACCATTCCGCGTGCAATCTGTGCATCCCAATTCAATACTTTGACTTCTCCACTTCCTGTCCTCCCATCAGTGGGTATTTCTCCTCCTATTGGTTTCAATCTTACATTTACACACAGTTAGTGTCACCAATCTACCTTAAAATCCATATATTCACTGCCATGTACACTTTGTTCCCTACAGTTATTCCACGCAATGTTTTGCCATTCAATACTTTCAGTACTTTGATTTCAAATGTTAACTTGTTTTAACCCCAAAACGTACACTTCTATGTGAATTGGTGGTGGATTGAATTTTAGATATGTGATAACGTATGATATAAATAGTAGAATATAAAACATAAACATAAACATACTATTTTAAATATGTTTCCTCCGAAAATCGTTGATATTACATATTTTGCTCTCAGTTTTATCCCAAAACTGGGAAGAAAACAACTATTTATTTGGTAAAATTGATCAAGTAGTTTGATTATCTACTCTACGACAGTTATGTTACACTATTAAACTTTGCTTTATATATACAAATTATATTTATAAAATAATATTCCAAAAGTAAAGGTGATTTTTTTCATTGTTTTACGTATTTTTGCCACAAAAACACATTTAGTGATATGAGATGAGGACTTCAGATATATTTTCTACATAATTTTTGGTACCAGAATCAGTTAAAAACCATTGTTGTGCCAATTTCGTTTACCTAAAAGTGTATTTTATTGCTTTAATAATACTAAGCTGTATATATGTGATATTTGCGTTTTGGTGTCATTATTATTTTCCTGCCAAAACCCTATCTTTTCCTGACCTTCAACATACTCAGTATGCTGTATCTTGTATGTAACGCATGTGTAAGTCCTTCGCATTGGAACTCGAGTGTATTTAATCGATTCTTCATTTAATTACAGTTAACTATCGTGCATGCATTGTTGTACAAAAGGTAGAGTACAGTCTAATATTATCCTTATTTGATCACATCTGTTAAAAACGTTAAACTTTTTCAGAGTTGCACACTTGAATTCTAGTTGTAATTCATTGATAATATGTGCTCTAATAGTTTCCAGCGTATCACAATCGAATACTAAACGGTGCATATCCTCAATCGCAGCACAGCATATTATAGATTTAGGTTAACATCATTTTAGTTGAATGCAACTCCTGTCAAATGAAATATGTATGTGCCAGGTAGTAACTTCAATTTCTTCAGTAGTTCAGATAGTTCATGCGTTGATTCAGTATTGTAAGGATTTGTTCTAGAGTACAGATATCTGTGTGGGTCGGTCGGTGGGTCGGATGGTCGATGAGTGGGTGGGTCGGTCGATCGGTGGTTCGATCGGTGGGTCGGTGGGTCGGTCGGTCGGTCGGGAAAGTTAGGCTTTCTGTTAGGCTGTCTGTTAGCGTGTATGTCAGGCCGGCAGCCCGGAAGACAGGCAAATAGGCAGGGAGTCAAGCAGTGAGGCAAGCAGATAGGTATTACTACTTTTGTAAACAAAAATGTAGATCTAAAAGTAACAAAGCAAATGTAGCCTTCAAGGACAACAGTCAACCACAGACACGCATAGAAACAAACAAAATTAAATGAAAGACAATATATAACAATAAAATCATGAACTGGTTGACACTAGGGCAACCACATTGGAATGGGCAATGGCAGAAAAGGCCGCTGTGTGTTTATGCCTTGTTCTAGGGTTCCCCAACCCTCACTCTAACCGTATTGTCATCCCAATAAAACTGTAGAGTAAATAAAGATATGCCCGCCAGGGAACGCATAAGCCTAGAAAGCCACACAGGAAGTAAGTAATGACTTGGCAGAAGCCAGAGAAACAAAAGAACAAACCGTTACGGTTAAACGTCAAGATAGAGATCAAAATCTGCACAATCTAGGAGGAAAGCATAGTGACGAACTCTAAATGGGTCAACTGCTAAACATGCAGTGCGTGAAAAAATGATTAATTAAAATTGTATGAACGTGGTAATAACCAAGGATTCTACGAAGTTTGTACATACCATGACGTCAGGTTGTGATAGTCCTCGTCGCAGAATAGTTCTTAAATTACTTAAATATTTTAAAAGTAGATCAGGTTACGGCAATAAATGTGTGCAAAGTTTTATCGACGTTTATTGTAACGGTACTTCTGCTGGAGAAGATTCATTGTTACACAAATATTACGAATATAAGTCCTCAACACGGCTACGTTATCTAAAAACAACGAGTAAGTTTTAGAAACATAGACCCATACGCATTAGCACGGGGAAATTCCCATCTAACAGGGGGATAATTAACATTATCAAAATTAAAATCATCTCTCTTTTCATAGAATGTATTAGAAGAATAGAAGCGACCGTATCCGAAACCTGATGAAAATAGTATCTAATAGACAAATGAGAGCTCCATAAACTTCTTTGCAAATCCACATAGTGAAATTGTCGAAAAATGCCTTTATTAAAAAAGCTTTGATATTGTTACACTGAAAGCTCGGACAAGTTCGAAATCAGCCAAATTGGCCAAACACTCGAGTTATGGCCCTTGAATTAGTTAAAAGGCGATATATTGACTCGTTAAGACGGTAGAGACTTAATTTTCCTTCAGATCTTTACCAATCTTTGCCAGCTCGTTAATATCAATGGCAGCTCGAAGAAGTTTGAAGACCAGCCAGATTTCACAAGTAGCACCGGAGTTATGGTCTTTGATTTAGTTATGTGCCCTTGAATTATTGAAAAATGCCATTTTCAGCCTTGTGAACACTCTAACGCAATTCTATTGTATTCGATATTTCCCAATCTTAGCCAGATTGTTGATATCAATGACAGCTCGGATGAGTTTGAAAACCAGCCATATCGAGTTATGGCCGTTTTCTAATATTTGGTAATGTACACTGGAAACTCTAGGTATCTTGGGTTCAAATCTCACTGGAGGCATTTTATTTTTTCTCATAAGAAACGTTGGTTTATTTTTCTTTAATTGGGAGCTTAGAGGTTCTTTTTGGATCAGTTTTACATGGAGTTATAGGGAAGAACTTCAAAAATCTTCTTCTCTGAAACTAGAAGAGATAAAGGTTTAATATGTTATTATAATTATCAGCTTATGGATCCTCTACCAATTTTGTTCAAATTGTGACCCTAGGGTCAAATTTGGCCCCGCCCCAGTGGTCACAGTTTTACATAGACGTTTATAGTGACAAACTTCAAAATCGTCTTCGCTGAAACTCTAAATGCCAAAGGTTTAATATTTTGTATTTACAAGAGTCAAAGTTGTAATAGTTTGTATTTAAATTCAACTGTTGGTCCTCTACCAAGTTTGTTTGAATAGTGACATTGGTGTCAAATTTGTCTCCACCACAGGAGTCACATGTTTAACAAAGATTTACATGGGGAAGCAATTAACAAATTTTCTTCTCTGAAACTAAGAGTCAAATATTTAATATTTTTGTATTTACTCTCAGCTTATGGTCCTCTACAAAATGTGTTCAAATGGTGACACTGGAGTCAAACCATGGATACCATATAGCCAGTAGAGCGATACAGGCTTCCTTGGGGTCTTGTTTATCACTGTAATCATTGTTTGTTTCTGTGCGTGTGTTTGGTTGTTTGTAGTCTGCGAATGTTGCATTTACTGTTAGAATTGTATATCTACTTTTAAGTGCTGTAAAAGTTTGTTGTAGCAAAATTGAATATGATTGGAGGCGATCTGAAGAGGTATGTATGGCATTCTAAATATAAAAGAAATCCATCATAATGTGCTTCAGTTACGTGGGATAACAATTTAATACGTGTGCAGTAAGTTAAAGCACATGTTCGGTAAAGTTATTGTTAATGAAAATGTTTACTCTGAACATCTCAATTAATATGAAGGTTATTTTTTGCTAAATCGTGAATATTAATTTAAATGAGGTAAATATTGCTAAGTATTGTTTTACATACAATTCAAAGAAAGTGTACTTTAATCACACAATAATTATTGTTTAGAGATTTTAAAGCAGCGTATGAATTGCTATGAATACTTCATACAAATACGTTCATGAATAGTTGAATGCATTCTTTAGATTGAATTATCATTCCAAATGAATTTTGGATGATTATTCAACAAATATATTTATATAGGGTCGGACATTTAGGATTGCTTCGAACATTTTCCACTGCTTTTTGAAATCACACTGATATATTCCATTTCATATTGTGTCAATTATAAATGTAGTAAAATAATATGAAGATAGTTTCGACTTGCATAGAAGACAACAGGTAAAATAAAAAACATAAAAAATATGGAGAGATGCTGAATAAGGTGGACGTTTCAGTTCAAGTTCCCAGAACGTCCCAGGAGGAAGGGATTTACTACCTGGAAACACATTGGGGAAGTATCTGGATGTTAGGGTTCGACTGCATGTTGGTCACGTCCCGGGTTTTTCAGACGCACCACCTTAGTATCTTCTTCCGGCACGGTACACAGTATGACATCTATCGCAGGGAATGTAAAGCCGTCGATGGACTGAGAGAAATAAACAATGCAAAGGTCGAAAATTCACTGAATTATTTTGTCAAGCGGTGATGCAACATACCCGAATATTCTTCATCGGAAAAGAGTATGCCGTGATAATCAGAATTGATTGTATACTGTATCGGTAATAAACAGCACATGGGTCAATGTTAATGCATAAATCAATACCATCTTTTTCACTTACCACCGATTCAATACACTGTTTCGAAGATTAGTAGTGCACTATATATACATGTTCTGAAGGTTCCATGTTCACCGTCATATGCAAAGCATCTTCGGGACGGCTACTGGCATTTTAAATATTGAGTTCTGCTAAACCAGGGGATAGAGGGCGTGAACGGTAGCAATCACTATCCACTAACGTGCATGAACAGTTCAATCAAACCGAGTCTGCAATATGTTTTTTTTTTATATTTATCGTGTTCGACGATATCCAAATGTCTCCTTGCATACTTTTTTCAGTTCCAGTAACAAGTGTGTCGCTGTATTATGACGGGTATACGGTTACCGGTAGAGACGTAATACAGGTAAAGAGTGGTGTGATGACGACACTGACGTGTATAACAAACAAGCGTACTTCAGGAGCTACTATTGTGTGGTACATTGGTAATGATCAACAGAAAACTACAGGGAATCATTTTAGTTTCACACCCACTAAGGCATACCACGACAAATACGTATACTGTAAAGCATCCAGCAAACAAGCATCGAATTATGTTGTCACTTCAGAAAAACCAAAGCTACATGTCACAGGTATGCATATCAAGCCATCTTATTTCTATATTGATTGTAGTAAATGTGTTTAATAGGAAGCATGTAGGAAACAGAACGTAAAACTAAAGCTTCATCAAATACACTTAAACCTATGTCAAAGGCATGCATACCCAATCAGTGATTATACGAAAATAACAATAAGCACCATGTATTTCCTAATTCTTCAGATCCTATACTTAGAATTGGAATGAATCACGGGTAAAGTAATTTCATTTCGATGAACATCCATTCACAAATAGGTAAACAGAGAGTGATTTGAACCCGGGATCTTGTCCTGTTATTTACTCAGTAATAGATGAAGATGTTACCACTACACCACTGATTTGTTTTTCATGGCCCTCAGATTTCTTATATGCTTCTTACATTCACATACCCGTACTTCGTCTTCCGCCAGGTGTGCTGCTATTATTCTTGTTTGATGACTATCTGTCGTGACTTACTTTCTGTTGAAACATCCTTGTATACTCTGTTTCTACAACGCGAATCTGTTCATACAACACTTCGCGTTGTTCTCTAGCATGATTATTTGTAAATCAGCCTCACGGTAGTTCCCGGTGGTACTCCAATCAAGCTTCTTTACTATACCAAGCTATTGAACACTGCATACTTCAGAAGCGCTTGACAAAGAACAAACGCATTCCTGTTTACAGCGTTTATCCTTCTTGGCATCATTACAAAACGAAAGATTAGCAATGAATTAGGTTAAACATGAAATGGTGAGACCAAAACGAAACGGTGTTTGAACGCACGACCTTTCTCTTGTGTGCCCAGTTGTCTTACCACTGGGCTATAGAGGTCACGCTGAATTTTGTTGATTCATTTACATTTCAGCTTTACTAACACTAACCTGAGAATATTATGACAGTGCCTTTTACTATCAACAAATATAAAAATTTCAAGTTTATTTGGCGAGGCATAGAAAACATAATATTCTTTTTATCATGTAGAACCATATGTTCTGTATAGTTTACATTGGACACCGCCCTATTGTGATTTCCTTAATGACGTTAAATTATGATGATGTCAGATAACTGTAAGTACTATAAATGCCGAGGAATTGAGCATTGCTGTAATTTGCTTTATTAGTCAGTGTCAAATAAAAGCAAATAAATAAAATGTATGAGGTCACCACTAGATCAGGCAGAAAAAAGCAGTTCTGCATGATAAATAAGCATTACACAATCACACGCGCGCACAAACTATTAATAACTAAAAATATTGAATAAGTTGCATTGAGACCGATTCGTAATTTCAGTTGATAAACAAATCTAGTTTTACACCACGTTAGCCTAATTTATAGGTGACCCGTTATGAACTGTATACTGATACATTTTAATGTACGCTCAAGCAGATTAGTATTTCATTGAAACAAAATGGTTCTAAATACAAAGAGAATTCAAGAATGTCTGTTTAGTTTTTTTCCTGATGGGTATGTCAGCAGGCTGCATCATAATATTCTTCTTGAACTTGCTTGCTGCATATTATTAATTGTCTAATATATATATATGCAAATCTTTTTACATGTTTTTACATTATGTATACTACTATATATAATTTCTTTCTTTAAGCTTTAAATATGTGTTTAATATACAAACGATTTGTTTGCAAAAGCCCAGGGAATATTTGTTTAACAGCTGTGCATAGCCCCATCTCACAATCCACTAAACTGATACTCTTACATATATGCCAAATGTATCTTGTTCGTTGCCTCATATGTATCTGTTATCATCATATATTGAGAATCATTTTTTGCATTATATAACTGTTTCCTGGTTTTTTGATCTGCTAACTTTCATTTGGTGATAAGTGTATGATGTTGTAAAGAGTTACAATGTTGTATAATATATAAAAACGAAAGTTTCAATACCATTCCATTGATAAAATGAATGCTGTATATATTGTGTGACGAAAGTTATGGAACATTTAATACAAATCACTTATACATACTGAGGCATTTTTCGTCTTGAGTTTTTTTCAGGTATGTTAATTGTTACTATTTTAAATGCCTGTTTATCTTTAAGTACTTGTCGAAGACCTTTGAAATTGCTCAAACATTACCAGTTATATCTGTGCATTACAAGATTTAGAATTTAAGCATGGTAGATAAAAAGGCATTGTCTTAGAAATTAACATTTTAAGCTAACGTGTAAAATTAATTTAATGATAAATGCACATTAAATGTAAGGTCAATCTTCTGAAATGGCGTTTTTGGATGATCAATAGTTCCACTAAACATTGTACAAAATTCTACAATAATGTGTTGAATATGAAATTTTAACACTGAAGGACTAGGATTTGTAAAAAACTATGAAAACATATTAATACTATGAGAATAATTACGACATTTAAATGATATTATAACATTTCCGTAAACAAAATGAAGAAAATCAGTGTTATTTCTGCTAAAATTAAGGGATATGCATTCACTCATATCTGGTTTGCAGCAAGACCTTTCAAATTTCTTGACAATCATTTTCATGGAAATATGGGGGAAGAGAAACGGACGGCGTGCAAGAAAATTGAAAAGCATAGAATTATTCAAATATTTTTTGCAACGTTTTGTAACAAGGACATTTTCAGAAATGCCAGTATCCACAAGATGTGGTAGGGGGAAGTAACTCAGGGGTATAAATAACCGGAAAAAAAATCAATTTTGTTGTGGAATTTAAGAGAGCGAACCCAGTAGTACTATATATACACTACTTTATCTCAGTGGGATATCTAGTTCAAAGGATATATGCCTAGTGACAGAACTTTTTGAAGCACCCTTGAATTTGCAATGAAAGAAAACTTGTACATAGTTTACATATAATTCCGTTATATTGATTGAATTGGGGTATATCTGTGATATAAGGTGCGTGCGTGCAATAAACAAATACAAACGCAGTCATCCCCAACACAGTCACCACAAAAACAACCACTACGTACACCTCCACCGCAACTACTACATACACAACAATCACAATCACCACAATCACCATTACCTCCACAACCACACTTCTACAACCAAATTACCCTATGGTTACACAGGGATACATGTAAAGTTCCTATTTTACCTGCAGTTTCTTCAAAACGTGGTTACAATGGTTACTTTATTATAAAAGGCAGTTTTTAAAGTGAAACATGAAAACAGTTGCTCCGTACGTAAGCTACAATCCAGTTACACCTTAGTTACATTGAGTTACATACAGATTATACACATTGATTCTATGTGCATGCGTGTTTTATATAAAAAACCTAGTTACAATGGTTTGAGAATTTTAAAAAAATGACTTTTTTCTAGAGTATTTACATCAGTTACATAGCACTTACACTACAGTTACACAGCGATACATGAATAGTTGCATTCTCTTCTAAACGTGGTTACAATGGTTACTTTTGTTATAAAAAGAATTTTTTAAAAGTGAAACATGAAAACAGTTGCTCGGTACATAAGTTACAATCCAGTTACACCTTAGTTACATTGAGTTACATAAAGAATACATATGCGTATATATATGTGCTTATGTCATCCTGGTTACAGAGGATACATTGTGGCTACATTTGTTATTTTGAAACATTGTCCTTTTTTCCAGACTAGGTACATCAGTAACATAACAGTTACACTATGGTTACACTCTGGTTACACAGGGATACTTGTAAAGTTCCTATTTTACCTGCAGTTTCTTCGAAACGTGGTTACAATGGTTACTTTATTATTAAAGGCAGTTTTTAAAGTGAAACATGAAAACAGTTGCTCCGTACGTAAGTTACAATCCAGTTACACCTTAGTTACATTGAGTTACATACAGATTATACACATTGATTCTATGTTCATGCGTGTTTTATAAAAAAAAAACTTGTTTAGAATGGTTACAATAGTTACGTTTGAGAATTAAAAAAAAAAAAACTTTTTTTTTCTAGAGTAGTTACATCAGTTACATAACAGTTACACTACAGTTACACAGCGATACATGAATAGTTGCTTTTTAACGTGCATTATCTTCAAAACTTGGTTACAATGGTTACTTTTGTTATAAAAAGAAGTTTTAAAAGTGAAATATCATTGCAGATATTTTGTATTTAACAAGAGCACAGACATTGTTCATGAAACTGACTATACAAATGTGTTTTCAGTTTTGATCTAAAGCTGGCTTCAGACTGAATGGCTTTCAGATAACTAGGTAGATCGTTCCACCATTTGGGACCAACGACGGCCAGAGATCTGTCTGCTAGTTTTGTTCGCCGTCTAGGGATGTTGAAGTTAGTGTCACTTTGTGATCGCAGTCTGTACCGTCCTCGAGTAGGTACAAACATTTCCCGCAGATATACTGGAGCTGTACCATTGATGACACGGAAGACTATTACTAGGACTTTGAACATGACTCTAGCTTCAACTGGAAGCAAGTGTAATTGTTTCAGAAGTTCAGCACTTGGTTGTTCATAGGAAGCATTCATAACTACTCTAGCGGCATGATTTTGGACTCGCTGTAGTTTGTTGATTTGGTAGGCTGGAATTTTAGTAAATAGACCGTTGCAGAAGTCAATGTGGGAATGAACCAATCCATGCACTATTGATTCAGTTGACTTTTGTGTGAGATGTTTACGTATAGCTCTAAGATTTCGTAACTGCACATGAGCGATCTGACTCATTTTCTGGATGTGATGGTCGAAGTTGAGTGTATTGGTCATGATTACACCCAGGTCTCTGACATGATCAACGCATTTTACATCGCACCCACCAACGTTTACACTTGTGATGTTCAATTTCGCTAACTGTTGTCTGGTTCCATATATAATTATTTCAGTTTTAGACTGATTCATTTTCAGTTTGAAGGTTGTCATCCATTTTATGATGTCATTGAGGCAACTGTCAAGTTGTTGGAAAACAGTAGTCTCATTTTGAGAATTACCCGCTTGAATTCTGAACGCAATCTTGTGGTCATCCGCGTATCCATAGAGATCGGCTGGATATTTCTGCACCACTCGGTTGAGAGCCGATATATATAGGGTAAAGATCACCGGTCCGGCACAAGAACCCTGCGGAACACCGAACCTCAATGGCTCAGTGTCAGATGCTGACTGTTCGACTAAGACTTTCATTGTTCTGTTCGTGAGATAAGATTCGATCCATTTCAAGGGAGTGCTTTGAATATGTTAGTTTTTTTATAATATATCACGGTTACCTGATTCCTATCTTCTGCACACCTGTCGGGCGAGTCTAAACATTGATTACTGAATATGTTGATGAGCCATTAAATATTTAAAGTGTTAAATCCTACCGTGTACATGTAATGTCTTACAGTGGAAGACAAACGGAAGTAAGCTTACCAAAGAGTTAAACCAATTTATCCGCAAATATAATCCACTGCGAATTTAAATGCATAACCAAAAAATTAAATCAATATTCATATTATTCATATTTCAGCTGTCCCAAATAGTTTTTTCAATGAAAACCGGACGGCACGCACGTGACTTGTACTTTTCAAACAAGTCATGATGTTGGTTCTTATGTTTGAAATACTTTACAGATAGATATGATTTTGGTTTAAACTTTTACAGTTTCTAATGATTACATACATAATGTGCTATACATAATTATAATCACATGAAAGGTTATACATATATCTACACACTCTAGTTCCTACATATAATCAGTAATTACTCATAAATCATATCAATCACGTCTGTTAATCAATAATCCAAGGATGTAATAGAAGCAAAAGGAATTATAATAAAATAACAATTTATATTCCCTTTCATTTCTTTCAGTAAATCAAAAGAAATAGAGCTACTACATTTAAAAATCTGTAAGAGAATTCTAATACTTGTTCAGCGGGAGTGTATAGTGAATTTGGTAGATACCCATTGTATATATTACTTTATTTAAAAATTATTAAGTATTGGAGTAAATGTATTAATACTGATAATGTTATATTGAAAATTATGTATAAAATATCATACAAAGACTGTATTGTTGGTCGAAAAAATCGTACTAGTAACTGATAAAACGTTTATAGTCTCATTTAAACAACGCCTAGTTAATACTTTTATACATAAATGGTTCTCAGGTAAAGAAAATATGAAGGTTCTTAATTTATACAATATTAGTAAAGCATCGTTTGGATATGACCGATATTTAGATCTCATCCCAGGTGACTTACATTTCGAGTTCCCGCCTTAATTCAATTAAGATGGGAAAGCTTACAAACCCAGTTGCATTCAAGTACCCCAAAAATGCGTTCCGTTTGCATTTCATTTTTATAAATGCATTTTTTAAAATGCAAATCATTTGCGTTTTTGAATGCATTCAGCGTTTATAAACGAAACTATGTATTCATTTACATGCACGGAACTAATGCAACATAATGTGTGCGTTTAAATGCACAAACGGAGAAAATGCAGTTGCGTTCGTTCGTTCAGCGTTTACCAATCGCATCATTTTTGACGATTAAACTACGCATGATATCCAGTCATGCGATTTTAACCACGAGTCGGCGACTAATGTTTGTGATCATATTGAAGAATGTGCCCTTTGGTTGACATTATTATACTATATTAATGTATTCAAATTCCGAACCTCTAACCATAGATTTCCTGTCGAAACTGGTAGGTTTGCGAATATCCCGTACAACTTAAGGCGCTGTATTCTGTGTGACTCTGATATTGGTGACGAATTTCACTATCTCTTAAAATGCCTTCATTTCGACCCTATGCGTAAAAAGTACATTCCACGGTATTTTTACCGACACGCCTATGTTATAAAATTTAAGGAGCTTCTAACTCATTCGTCAACCAAAATACAAATCAATCTATGTGTCTTTGTCCGAATTCTATTACAAACTGTTAAACAATAAGTATATAACTATAATATTTACATGCTTCACATTTGAAGCTGCAATGTTATTCCACGCAACTGTTATCCCCCTAACTTTTCCCACCATATCAAGTGGGGTTTGTGTGATCCTTTTTAATTACAAATGGTATAATTTGTTGTATGCATAATAATTATTTCATGTTGTAACTCATGTAGCCTGAGATTGTACATAATAAAAGATTGTTCTGTTCTGTTCTGTTCTGTACTGGGTAAATGAATACAACAACCAACGATCATGTGACAATAGTGTTTACTTTCGTAATTGTATTGATATAACATGTAAGTTATGTTATTTGTCGCATTTGAATGAAAATAATTATTTCAGTAAGTGAATAAACGTACTAACTCTAGCGAACGAATTATCAATACATTTCAGTAAAATTGTTTTTTGGAACCAAACTTGATGTCTTAACTGTTTAAAGACATTCCACCATTCTTTCATGATGACATCATCGAGTCTTTTAAGCAACACTGTTAAACTATTAAATGCTTTACACGAATATTTCTGACTTTTAACATTAAACGTGTAACAGATTCCACTAACGCTAATAACATTTAGCTGTAGGTACCTTTTCAACATTGTTGGTGCTACAGACCCTCTCGGCATGAATCCAGCAAGGTTACTGACAATTTTCAGGTTGTCACTTTGTTTATATCGCCGATTGATATCAAGTCTCATTGAAAGTACTTCGACTTGAGTTAATTTGTAAATAACCTCGAATATATCGTACCAACTATATATCACCTTCTATCGTGTAATGTTTCAATGTTGTAAATCAGTATCTAAACTATATACAGAACCGACATGTTGAAACTACTCGGCGATCCTCAATACAGGCAAAACCGGCTCTTTCCCTCTCATTCTACAAGATGCCGTGTATTTGTTCCGACGGACAATCATTCGATGGATATAAAACAAATGATGACATTGTGACATTGAATTCACTATTTTCTTGAATCTTGAGAGCCAGGAAAATGTCTGTTCAGCCGCTTGTGTATTATACCCACCTGGCAATACCTCTGGATTATAACGCTCCTTACATATAGTGTTTTTGTGGCTGGCAAGATGAAGTCGGTCTATAATTTTTTTAATAAAAAAACACAACTTCTTTCAGGTTGTCTAGATGACACATGTTGTCATAAGCCAGCAATAATATTTTTTTAATCTGTCTTCTAAGTGTTCCTCTGGTGTATTTTTCACATCCTCATAAATTACCTTGATAGTTAGCATGAATACCTGTGACGGGCTTTCCGATCTGTGAACGATAATGATAAAAACTATCATTCATATACATGTATATATACACAGAAATCGGTGATTTTTCATGTCACAGTTAATAACATATTTATACAGGACAATTAGTGACCATGCATGTAGTAAAGTTTGGCAAATTATTTAATCACAAGACATCAATTATAAGAAAACTCCTACGTAGAACTCTCGGAAAGCCTTTCACATATAATCGACAATCATAATCGAAAGTCAAACCTAGGACTTTTATATATAACTTCAATCGGGATGTTAAACGTGACACTATAATATATAGCACCATCGCAAGAAATCTCGCAAAAATGCCAATCTCACAGAAACTTATTTGAAAAGAGGATTAAAATACGTGATATGGCCTCCACCAGTCACACACAAGAAATGGCCCATTGACCATTGTCTTAACTTCCCTTTCACTCCAATGTCCTTGTTGCATTGTTCTTTCTCTACTGTTTCCATTTCCTAAGCTTCTATACTGAAATCCTTAATAAGATGTTCGGTACCTGCAACCAAAATGGAATATTACTGTTGTCACCATACATTGAATATCATTTGTATTTGAACCCATTCATATTTTTGAATAATTAAAATAAGCAAAACCCATTTTAGATTTTAAAATAATTTAACAAAATATAAAATGATTATCTCGACTATAGTAGGTCACACGTCGCTAAATAAATACATATATATCGACCTGACAAACATACATAAGAAATACATGTACATTGGTAAATTTTCTCCGACTTAGCGTTTCGAATGCATATCAATTAAAGGCAGTTTTTGGACTATTTTTGCCAGAATTGGTAATATACAACATATTTCATGGTTTATTTAAAGATGGTCTTTAGTTCTAATGAATTCTAAACTGAAAATATTTTTGAATATGTTCATGTCGAATATAGGATATCCATAAATGATGATATATTTTGTGTTACTTCGTAAAGATGTAAAGCAAATATGGATATTCTTTAATCGTATATAAACTATATAGAGGATCTTACATGAGTACTCATTCATTATGGAATGCATTAAACGAGTTGGAAAAATGATATAAAACGAGGCTCTTGCCGAGTATTATAGTTAATAAATTCGATAATGAATGAGAACGAATGCTAGAATGTTAGATTCTATTTATCACACAACTCACATATCGACTTTTATAGCATTTTGCCTTACATCGCTTAACACGCGAAACCGACATAAACTCTGGGAACTGGATCAAAGTTATTATCGAAAATTTTTGACGACATATACTAGGCTCATTTGCATACTTATATAACTATTGGTACATCCAAAAATATAGAGTGGTGTTATACTACTCCCGGAACATAAGTTATGTGATAAATATAAATAAACAAGGGCTAAAATGAAATGGATCATATTAGATATATCAGGTTTTATTTACGGATTTTTTATTTTTTTTTATTAATATCCGTAATTAATATAAATATATCCGGAAAGTTGCACGAATTTGTATTTATATCAAGTAGATACAGCTCACCAAATGCTGAGCAACAGTGGAAAAACATATTATAGCAAATTAAAAATTCCTCAGATGTGAGCCATCTTGGAATGATGTCATCGCGCCCTGCTTACCGTGTATGAGAACTTAAATACTATGGCATATTTCGATGCAAAGTATGGACAAAAAGGAAAAACATGTAAAACAACAGTATTTCTTACAAGATGATACACTAAATTTGATTAAATCCTTACAAAATAAGTAGAATTTTGCATGTAAAAGATTATTTAATAATATGTAATTATTAGCCATATATAAATATATGGCCCGATGTTGTCATCATTCCAAGATGGCCTCCATGGAACGTTTATTAGCGGCTTTCAGTGACAATATGTTTTATATGTTTTCACATTATGCTCTATCTATCGAGTTTTATGCAAATAACGCTATTGCAAATTAAAGATAGAAGCCTTTAAAGTGTGAGTACGTTCGATCCACACCCTGACCATATGTGTAGTGTCCCCGACCAAGACACTTATCTGCATTCGTCTGCTTAGTACTGGTTATACCCAGGAAGACATCGAGAGTGATTAAATGAGTTCAGAGAGATTTATTTGCAATCGATGTAAAATAAATAAGTTTAAAAAGTACGATGATGTCCGCTAAATCCTGGTCATCTTCAAACATATCGTCTACTTGATTGATCATTAACGTGAAAGTTATATTTTGAAAATGTTTAAAAGTGTTCGTACAGCTTGTAAATCCCCTTCTAACCCCAATCATATTTGCGATAGTTTTATGTATGATTACTTTATACTGACCTTGATATCTTATAGCTGTTTCACCGACTTGTTGTTCATCAATTTTCTGTAACCGTTCTGAAAGTTGAAGTGATTTTTGTTCAACCATTTTGTTTGAATCCGTAGCTTAAAAAGTAAACCAGTTTAATGAACAACCTGTTTAACTACTCTAAGGAGGTAATAAGTGTTATAGTATTATTACGCTGATATATAAGTAGGTATATAAGTAGAACAGAAATTGCAGCTTTCACAGAATAATAAAGGCATATTTCGTCACAAATACAAAAAGGATGACAGAAGGGCTACCGCCTTGGAACGGTCAGTGGCAAAAAGGTCGCTGGGGGTTTAAACCAGGTTCTAGGGTGCACTAAACCTCACACTTACCCTCCTGTCACATACAATCCGTGTGTATATGTCATATACATGGTTCGAGTAAAATGAGTACACATGTATTTAATCTGCATTAAACAGAAAATAAACACAGGTTTATCGCAGTTATTTATTAATGTTTACTTAGTGTCCATGCTATATAGATAGATATTAAATATGTAGATATAAAGATATATAAATATATAGTATGTTATCGCAGTTATTTATTAATGTGTACTTAGTGTCCATGCTATATAGATGGATATTAAATATGTAGATATAAAGATATATAAATATATAGTATTTTATGTTTATAGTTCACAAAGCTTCATCAAGGGCAAAATATATTTATATTCTCCTAGCTATTCGCAGCTTTATTCAAAAGTGAGAGTCCATATGCTTGTATAATAAATAATAGCTAAGTGTCTGAGGAGCTATCAAGTCACTAGATACTTCATAACGTTTCCATCACATATTATAGTACGCATCTGTTTAAACGTCTTATTTGTATTCACATGAACGCTTGCATATTGTCTCACATGAGAGATGTCAGCCAATATAAAACTTACGAATACGAGGATTTACGTATTATAATAATACTTACAAGAGCAGCCAATGTGTCTAAGATATTGATCTTTGATCACATGTATATTGTGTCTCAACAGAAATTCATAGTGTTCCTTACAGAACACAGACCAAGGTTTTGGTTCTAGAATGCACGTGTTCGGAAATGACAATAGTGGATAACCCTTCGCTTCTTGCGGCACGGCCATCATGCAAACAAACATGTTTAGTTTCCAGCAACCATCTATTACTCTAAGGTTATCGCATCCTGGAACAAACGAATAATGAACATTTATAAATCTAAAGTATTTTCCTACATGCACGTATATGTGTATAGAACTGCAATGAAACAATGTGTTTTCCATTCGGTATGAATCACGTATAATTCACTGTCCGATACACGTTTAATGTTCCTTGAAATATGTATTAATTTTCCGAATAAATCCAAATATGGGCCTTTTAAAGTGCCGAGTACGTTTCCTCTCAACATTAATACAGTGGGATTAATCTGAAGAATGATATACTAAACAGATTTAGAAGTTTTAGAAGATATGATATTAAGAGGAATCATATTGTTATCTACTTCGAATGAAAACAAATTATCAACTTGTTGTGTATCATCACTGTTTCGCAGCGCAAGTGACATGCCGCTAGTCCCGATACATTGTCACAACGCAAGTGACATGCCGCTAGTCCCGATACATTGTCACAACGCAAGTGACATGCCGCTAGTCCCGATATATTGTCAGAGAACGTATTTTGATAAAGTAAGGTAGATAATCGTTGCAAATGTCTTAATTTTATCACGCTATTTGATGCTGTATATGAATGATTCAGTATTCAAACAAACATGGAACTAACTGAAGATGATTTACTATGCAAGTGATATTCTCAATTGTCGTTGCTATTGTCGTACCTTTACTTCTACAATATTTAGAGCAACTGTGTTTGTAAAGTTCATTTCGTCTTAAGCCATCTACTGTCTGCATGATATCCGACGCAGTGTTGTGCTTGTAGATTACAATATCCGAAATTGTATTACGTTCTCGTATCTCATCTTCCAATTCTCCGCTAAAAAATTGTTTCAATGCCATTTTCACTGTCATAAGCACATGGATAGTTCTACAGGCGTCTGTAATACATTAGCATCTTAAATTTATTAAGTATACGTATACTTCCATGGACGAGTGATATATACAGCGCTATCTCGCGATAATCTTCTCATGGTAGACCTACTAGCCTGGTAATAATTAAATATGTGCAATAATTTAATGATATTCAGGATAATAGTGACCACTCTAGTATTGTAGTATTGATGATTATGTTCTTATATATACGCGATACATGATAATATAAATATAATTATCAGAGATTATGTGTGACTCATCTGGGGCTCAAACCAATACTCTCTATAACTATCCAAGCACTCAACCGTTATCCAAGCAATCAACCGTTACAGCTAACACATCACTGAATACGACACTCAGTGCTTTGATCACCATCATAACTTTTATTCTCCTAAGTCACAATAAAGTACTTACCTTCATCAACGACGTGTTCTGCTTCTGAATCTACTACAGCAGTCAATGTGCTGTTCTCGTCAAAAATCTGACTTAGCTAGAGTTCTGAAAAAGCGAAATATGTAAAAAAAAAGAAAAAAAAGTACGATACTTAAGCAGTAATGTATAATTATTATATAATCAGTTGCAAAAGAAAGTGTGCATTGAGTTTTACTAGAATTAATTTTATACATTCCAAAATGAATATGTCAGGTACCAAAAGTTGTATCATTCTATTCAATATGTAATGCTTGTCACTCCCTATAGAGATTTTCTAAAAGTACAGATAACACAAACTCTAATATAAATAATAATGAAATACTGAATAAAAGACAATAATGAAATACTGAAAAATAAACAGTAAGGAAATACTGATAAATAAACTGAATAAGGAAATAACGATAAATAAATAAGAACGAAAATACGTAGTGTGCGTTTTTAAATGAACTGAGTGTATTTAATAAAACCAGCATTTGAAATATTTCACACTGATTTAACTGAACAATCCCCTTACAGTTTAACACCGAATAATGCAAAAGTAAAATAAATAAGTACCTTCATCATAATTATCAAGTTCCAAATCATCTTGAAAAAAACACATTCGTTATGTTCGTCATGTTCTGTTTAAAATTCAAAAACATGGAATTAGTTTTCAGACCAAATAAATTCTGTCTTATTTATTGGACATGCGAAGTGAAACAGTATATCGTCTGCCAACGCTTCATTTCCGGACCCCGTGTTCGGTTTTCTTCGTTTATTTCCGCCTCATATCGCCTTGCATCAGTTTACTGCCGATTGACTTCGGTTATTCCAGCTTTTTTGGTACAGTCTGTTCCATTTAACTTTCCCGCCATTGCTCGTGCTTAACGCGTGTGTTTTCTATCGCTAGTCAACACGTGTGTGTAGATGAATGACCACCCTTTTTGTAGTATTATCAATTAACACATTTAACTCTTAAACGTCTTATAAACATGTCTTGATAGTCCCGGAAACATATATAAAAATCCGCTACTAAGTTGTATGTAAAAATAAGTATTATTTGCATGACGATTATACTACTTTTAACACTATCTATCTATCTATCTATCTATCTATCTATCTATCTATCTATCTATCTATCTATCTATCTATCTATTATTTCCTCATGATGTCATGTATATGCATTGAGTGAATACAAAGGATATTTGAATTGATATTTGATTTGATTTGAATGATTATTCGTATCCAATCAGCAACTTTGACAACACATACTGTTTAAGACGGGTGGCGAACAGATAATAAACAGGTTAAAATAGCACGTGTAAAATTTGCAACTTATTTAAAACATATTTAATGAATTAAACAGTTCAATAACGTGTGTACACACGATCTTGAATTAATAAACTATAATAATACAAATTAAACGTCGCGTATCAAAATTCGTGACGTCAACGTCATTTCAAAAGGAAAAAAACAAAACGACGCCGTAATTTTAATACTTTCTATAAACTTTAAACTTCGTTTGATGAAAATCTAGCTCGAAGACCTCCCTTTATTTTTACAGCAAACAATGAAGATAATTTCAACGAATGTGATGATAGGGAATAAAATATATGTCATCACGCTAACTTTTAAGTAAAATAGCGATAACATGTAAAAATCCTCCCGATTTTGTAATCGCCACGTAAAGTAACGCACACACGATAAAGAGATGTAGCTGTTTTAAATATAAATTACGTGCATTACGTTTGTAAATCAATTTGCTTCCAAGTGATGTGGGTTTTTTTTAACGTTTGACCAAAGTCTAGTGCATTTCCTGTACGAAAACGGTAAAAATCGTCGTAAAAATAGATACCACCAGAGGGCGCTATCTAGGAATCCGATGTTTATTTTTAAATTGTTTAAAATTAGTACTGATGAAAAGCCGATGCAATAACTTACATTCAGGTACAAAGTGGTCACACTATACGGGATTTAGATTTGTCCCGAGTAACCCCGCCAGCTACCTTAAGTACAGAACCATTATATAGCACTGATGAATATTTGAGAGTAATTATAGTATTATTATAGTATTCGAGTGCATGACAAGTATCAAAAGTGTCATGCTATATTTGTCTTGCGAGCGACGAAGTTACATGATAGATAGATACTTTTATTTCAAATTTCCAATAGGCTATAAGCCCGTGAGGATACAAATACAAAGTATAACATGGTAGCAGTGCAGTAATTACTACAGATACATGCATATATATATATGAAAACGCTAAGTATATATTATATCACAATATAACTTTCACAAGTATGCACATCATTTTGGGGCGTAACTGAATGTTACCGATGTGTAACTCGCATGTAACTGATGTACCTATAATTAATAATCACGTAGGCTTTAAATTTTCACATGTAACCATTGTAACCGTTGAAACTATGATTTTGAGAAAAACGGAGGATTAAATCAAGTTTACACATCATTTTGGGGCGTAACTGAATGTAACCGATGTGAAACTCGCATGTAACTGATGTACCTGTAATTAGTAATCACGTAGGCTTTATATTTTCACATGTAACCATTGTAACTGTTGAAACTATGATTTTAAAGAAAAACTTAATAATACGAAGTTTGTATATCTCTTTGCGGCGTAACTGAATGTAACCGATGTGTAACTCGCATGTAACTGATGTGCCTGTCATCAATACACACGTAGGCTTTATATTTTTACATGTAACCATTGTAACCGTTGAAACTATGATGTTGAGGAAAACGGAGGATTAAATCAAGTTTACACATCATTTTGGGGCGTTACTGAATGTAACCGATGTGTAACTCGCATGTAACTGATGTACATGTAATTAATAATCACGTAGGCTTTCTAATTTCATGCGTAACCACTGAAACCGTTGATAATATGATATCGAAAAAAAAAATTGTTTTCGAACCGCTTGATGAAGTAACTGAATGTAATCTAGGCATAACTCACATGTTACTACCGTACCATGTATCAATACACACGTAG
The DNA here is from genome assembly GCA_037043455.1 of Cyrtodaria siliqua. Lineage (NCBI taxonomy): Eukaryota > Metazoa > Mollusca > Bivalvia > Adapedonta > Hiatellidae > Cyrtodaria > Cyrtodaria siliqua. The sequence continues at coordinate 54,876 of JAWPHD010014438.1, forward strand.
GCTTTACATGTTCACATGTAACCATTGTAACCGTTGAAACTATGATGTGGAGGGAAACCGAGGATTAAAGTAAGTTTACACCTTATTTTGAGGCGTAACTGAATGTAACCGATGTGTAACTCGCACGTAACTAACGTACCTTGTATCAATATACATGTAGGCTTTAAATTGTCACGAGTAACCATTGTAACCGTTGAAACTATGATGTTGAGGAAAACGGTGGATTAAATTAAGTTTACACATCCTTTTGGGACGTAACTGAATGTAACCAAGGTGTAACTCACATGTAACTATCGTACCTTGTATATAATGTATATACGTAGGCTTTATATTTTCACATGTAACTATCGTAACCGTTGAAACTATGATGGTGAAGATAAAGGAAGATTAAATTAATTTCACACATCATTTTGCGGCGTAACTGAATGTAACTGTTGTGTAACTAATATGTAACCAATGTACCTTGCATCAATAAAACACATATGCTTTCACTTTTCACATGTAACCATTGTACCCTTTATAACTATGATTTTAAAGAAAAACTGAATAATACGAAGTTTGTATATATCTTTGGGCGTAACTGAATGTAACCGATGTGTAACTCGCATGTAACTGATGTACCTGTCATGAATACACACGTAGGCTTTATTTTTTCACAAGTAACCATTGTAACCGTTGAAACTATGATGTTGAGGAAATCGGAGGATTAAATTAAGTTTACACATCCTTTTGGGGCGTAACTGAATGTAACCGATGTGTAACTCGCATGTAACTGATGTACCTGTAATTAATAAACGCTTAGGCTTTTAATTTTCGTGTGTTACCATTGTAACCGTTGTTACTACGATTTCGAAGAAAAAGCAAAAGAAAACTGTTTTCATAACGCTTTACGACGTAACTGAATGTAACCACGGTGAAAATCACATGTAACTAACGTACCTTGTGTCAATACAATATCACTAAAATGTAAGTAGCGTTTGTCTTTCCGATGTAACCGATGTGTAACTGAACTGTAACTGATGTAACCTTGCATCAATAAATACGCAGGTTTTTAGCTCTTAATTGTTACGAGTGTAACCACTGTTACTATGACTACAATGAGTCTGTGCTAGAAAGCAATTTAATAACACTTATCGTAAGTAACACAATCTGTTATATTTAAATATATTTGAAGTATACCAGCAAAAAGTACCTGCTGTAACTGATGCACTGGAAGGTTACAAAGTGGACTTTAATTATTTTCTGCGCCAGTTTTGTGCCCTATCTCGTTAATGAGCGTCTTGCCTTAATCGGATGATCGCTTTTTGATGCGTATACGATGCCATCACACTGGTCACTGACATACACCAGACTTCGAAAAGGCTAAAGGAGAAGTGTGAGCTCTATGGTGAAAACTACCTACTAATCATACATGGAACAACCAATGCGTATCACATTTATTAGTGTGTGTCTTGTTGTTGTTGTTGTCGTTTGTATTTTTATTTTTTTTATTCTTTTTTATCTATTCATTCTTTTTTATCTGCTCGTATGTGCAAATCAGGTATTGTTTACTGACCTTTCTGTGGTATTTTTTCAGCATTATGTTTTACTTTATAATAGCATGATGACAATTTAATTTCACGTGTATTTTTATGACGCATATTATTTGTTTTCATATAACCACCGCCACACTCCCGCACTCCCCTAACCTAAAGTCGCGAACCGACTACACACACACACACACGCACGCACGCACGCAAGCAAGCACGCACGCGCGCGCGCACGCACACACACACGCACCTACACCCTACCCTACATCCCCACACAGAAACATTGTTAGAAATATATATATACTGAACCAAACAGCTAACGCACCAGTAGACAAAACCTTTAATGTTATTATATGCCGACTTGTACCGTTGGAGACGGGTGATTTGAATGATTTGTTTAAAATTGAAAATCTTTATTGCACACGCGCGAACATACGTAAACTGTACTATACGAACACGACAATGACCACTTCACTAAACTACCTGCCTGCTTTCCTGCCCCTTCCACATTATTCACCCACAGCCCTGCAACTCCAACCGGTCACTCCTCCCACACGCACACTACATGTTAAACATATAAATACTTTATTATATGCCGACTTGTACCGTTGGAGACGGGTGATTTGAATGATTTGTTTAAAATTGACAATCGTTATTGACAAGATATTTGTCTCGTTTAGAGTGAAGTTTGTTTTGATTTATTGAGGTATTAAACGTATTGTCTACTGGTGCGTTATCTGTTTGGTTCAGTATAGTTTAAAAATAATATAGACGCACGGAAATAGACGGACTAACTGACGAACGAACATACAAAAGTACATGTTGATTTAAACTATCTGACAGACAGATATCAGACTGATAATAACATTTGTATTTAAAAAATAGTATATGTACGTCACACGATTTGTATATAAGAAATAGTATATATTCCTTCGTTCGTCTTTCTGTCTATTAGTCCATCTGTCAGTCCTTTCCCATTTTAAATAGATTTGACGAAACATTGTCACAGACAGACAGACATCAGTCCGTCCGTCCGTCCGTCCGTCCGTGAGTCCATCCATCCATCCATCCATCCCTCCCTCCAATCCAATCCATCCATCCATCCATTCATCCACACATGCTCGCACGCACGCACGCACGCACGCACGCACACGCGCGCACACACGTAAACTGTACTATACGACCACGACAACGACCACTTCACTAAACTAACTGCCTGCTGGCCTGCCCCTTCCACTTTATTCACCCACAGCCCTCCAATTCCAACCGGTCACTCCTCCCACACGCACACTAAATGTTAAACATATAAATACTTTATGATGATATATAGATGGACAAACAGAGACGGGCTCACTGACGGACGTACAGACAAAATGAAACGTTGATCTATAAATATCTCTACCTGTAAAATTAAAGCCTTGTGATTGATTGCCGGGCTAATATCCTGGGGACTGTCTTTTTGATCTTAAAGCAAAATTCTTAAATTCTTTGCGTTTCTTAACAATTACATTAAAATCAAAATCAAAATATATTTGTGCATGCTTTTGAATTGTCTGCTAGTTTTGTTTTTTTAATCATAAATGCTTTACATTGAAATGTTAGAAGAAAGTTAATTTTGACTTACGATCAATATTTTCCTCAGATGTTTAATAAAACGGGCCCCTGATCTATTGGCAGACAGCTTTATCTGCTACTGTGTACTGTAGTTCCTACAGCAGCCTGCCCTTTACTATTGATAGGACGAAACATTGTCACGTGACAAGTTAGAAGTAAGAAGTTAGAACTAATAAGTTAGAAGTAAGAATTTAGAAATCCCTACCCGGCTTTTATAGAGAGGACACAACTGTGATGTGGTAGACGTTTGAATCGAAGTACACTTTGTATCAAGATATTCATAAGTGTTTAAGTTCGTTTTGGAAAAAATGAGCCAGTTCAGTACTGTATTTAACGTAAAGAATTTGCAAAATGTGGCACCTACGTTTGCTCACGTGCTGGAGCCAAACGCGTACTCTGTCAATAATGAACTTAAAAGGAATACTGTTTGCTGTGTTATGTGTTGTTTCAGTCTTATTTTTCCGAAAGGAAAGGTCTTACGTAGATATGTACCATCGATTAACAGCAGCATAAGGTACATACAATATATAGCGGAAATTCCCGAGTTGCGTTTCTTTTTCATTTCAGAATATATTTATAAGATCGGCCCTATCGTGATATCAGACTTAAATACAGAAGTGGCATGTTTATAGGCACATGGCTTAACATTAAGTAAAACAATCATAGACAAGCTTAAAGCTACACAGTCCCTATTTTTACTGGTAATAACTCATGGATATGAACGAGTCACGTGTGAAGTAGTTTCAAATCGACGATCACCCCAAAAGTCGGTATATATTGCAGAAATCGATGAGTAAAATTTCACATTAACAGGTAGCATCGATAAATATACGGCTTCATAATATATGTGATAACAAAACTAGTTGATCGAAACGGGATTTGAACCACAGTGTTGCACTTTTAAGTTTTGAAGGATGTACGTGCACCACTAGACGACGGCTATTTATTGGTATGTTGTAGCACTTTACATGTAAAACTAAATAGGCATTACGTAATAACCAGGGCGCACACACAACCTCATCAATCGTTAAATAACAAGTCGGGATATATTTGTTTTGAGACGAAGTATTAGCTTTATATTGATAACATATAGTATTACACCAGGCAATGTTAATTTACACGTGCGTCAAGGTGGACTATGTATGTATTGATCCGACTTGAGTTGCGTTCAAATATGTTGTTATTTTGCCTCATAATAAATGGTAGTTAGTATACTATTTTCTCATGTGGGGTTATAGTTCAGTGGATAGAGTACCTGACTTGAAATCAGAAGGTCGGGTTTGTAAGCCCCGAAAGAGGCTAACTTTTTTTTGGCAAAAAATTACTGTTATCTGTGTATAGGTACGATGTGCACTGGTCGATGTTTATACAGTACATGATTTCCTGCGCTATATTTGCTCGCTTAAGTACTCGATTTCGACATGAGCTGGTGAACATGAGGTTACAAATAAGGACACGCCTACAGAGAAGAAATCGATTGCTATAGAGACTGTGTAGCTTTAATGTCAGAACGTTGTTTCATTCCTGCATCAAGTCATCCTTTTGATTCCTAGCAAAAGTTAGAAAGGACTGTATTGCCAATTTGTTTGCGTGTTCATGTTTCAGATATGTGCATCCCAGGATTATCATGTCCACTAAGTGTTGCAATGGGCTGCACACAAGATGGATCAACATCTCTCGATGTTCATGAACACAGTCGCTATGTTACCATGTGTCAGTGTAATGGGAACTTTGACTGCGTTGGTGGCTGTAAAAGTACGTATATATAACGTCATTGTAAACCCTTATAATCACGATTATAACAACGTAACTATTAAAAATGATTAAGTATTGTATTGAAAATCAACTGCTTAATTGATGGCAGGGAAAGATATGTGTGATATTTATGGCATATATTTAAAAAGCTCACATTTCGCACCGAATTCGTAATTTTATTAGCAGGTAATTTTGGTCATACATGTATTTTCATCAATTCGATTTAACATGTTTTTCGTCAAACAATGTGTTGCTGTTCATCAAAAGCGATGACAATTGTCTATAGGGAAAGAAAGGTCCAAGAAGGCACAGGACGTCGGACCAACGTGGGATATATGTTGATATAAGGTCACGACGTCGGTTACCTTATTCCAACGTCAATGTCAAACCACGATGTCTGACAGACGTCAAGTTTTACGTCGTATTGCCTTGGGAGTTTGGTCAAACATACGTGGGAATAATGTACAATTATGGTGACCTAAATCCAATCGTCAATACAACGTTGTTGTGAGTGCATTAACTTAAAACCAACGTCAATACAACGACGGACTTTGACTCTGTTGGACATTTGAATATGACGTCTAAAAACTTTAATTTTGACTGTTAATCCAACGTCAGTATTACCTTAGTTTATGACGTTCCACCAACAGTATACTGAGGGCAAATGACGTTGATTTCACGTCAGATACAACGTTGGATTGGGACGTCAGTTGGACCTCAACTTTTGATGTTAATACAACGTCGGACTTTAAACGTATGTTTGACGTTGTAATATGTCGTTTCATTTTGACTATTAATCCAACTTCTTTATAACTAAAGCTTATGCCGTTATACCGACGTTGTTTTGACGTCAAATTACGTTGATTTGACGTCAGATAAATTGTAAGGTTTGACGTCCGTTAGACGTCAACCTTTGACGTCAATACAATGCTGCGTCCTTTTATAAGTCAGAAAATGACGTCATAATCTTTCATTTTGAATGTGAAAGCAATGCCACTACATTGCCAGGTTATAACGTTGTTCCAACGTTGTACTGGTGTCAAATGCTTGCTAGGCATCATATGACTTTGGATTGTCTTATAATTTTCATTTAATCAACAATTTCAAAAAGAATAGTCAAGCTATCGCCAAAATACAAACTAGTATCCATTTTCATATTCCATTCTGTACTGCAATCATAATACATGATTGTGTACAATGACCTAATCCCACCGTTGATATGACGTCGATGCAACGTCGGGTTACAACTCATCACGGACACATTAATTTAATTTTATAAAATACATCTTAGACATTATTTTTCTGGTTGACGACTTTACTTGTTATTGTTTTATGTGTGCTTTTAACTATTTTATCACATATATACAAATATTTTGACTAATAGCTAATTAAACGCACGAAATAAAATAAAAAACAGTTTGAAAGTTAATAACGTCTCTGACTTGAAATCACTTGCCCCTCACCGCTGTAGGTTCGATCCCTCAGGGGCCTAGGAATCTTTATGTGAGGAAGCTATCCAGCTGGCTTGCGGAACGTCGGTGGTTCTACCCAGGGGCACCTGGGGTCTTCCT
>JAWPHD010014439.1:10000-15000 GCA_037043455.1 Cyrtodaria siliqua
ATTGTTTCTTAATTAAAGACCATACATATTAGGTATGTACAAACCTGACCCCGGCTACTGTCCCCTAATACAATCCCAAACATATATCTAATGTAGAACCTTGACTATCTTCTGACAGATAGGCAAGACAGACAGACAGACAGACAGACAGACAGACAGACAGACAGACAGACAGACAGACAGACAGACAGACAGACAGACAGACAGACAGACAGACAGACAGACAGACAGACAGACAGACAGACAGACAGACAGACAGACAGACAGACAGACAGACAGACAGACAGACAGGTACACAGACAGACAGACAGACAGACAGACAGACAGACAGACAGGTAGAGAGCCAGACAGGCTAGACAGAGAGCCAGACAGAGAGCCAGACAGGCCAGACAGACAGACAGACAGACATACAGACAGACAGACAGACAGACAGAGACCCAGACAGTCCAGAAAGACAGAGAGACAGACAGACAGACAGACAGACAGACAGACAGGCTAGACAGAGACCCAGACAGAGACCCAGACAGAGACCCAGACAGGCCAGCCAGACAGTCAGCCAGACAGCCAGCCAGACAGACATACATACAGACAGACAGACAGACAGACAGACAGACAGACAGACGGATAGACAGACAGACAGACAGACAGACAGACAGACAGACAGACAGACAGAGACCCAGACAGAGACCAAGACAGGCGAGGCAGAGAGCCAGACAGAGAGCCAGTCAGGCCAGACAGACAGACAGACAGACAGACAGGTAGAGAGCCAGAAAGGCTAGACAGAGAGCCAGACAGAGAGCCAGACAGGCCAGACAGGCCAGACAGACAGACAGACAGACGGACAGAGAGACAGACAGACAGACTGACATATAGACTAGACAAAGAGCCAGACAGAGACCCAGACAGGCGAGGCAGAGAGCCAGACAGAGAGCCAGACAGGCCAGACAGACAGACAAACAGGCGAGGTAGAGAGCCAGACAGGCTAGACAGAGAGCCAGACAGAGAGCCAGACAGGCCAGACAGACAGACAGACAGGCGAGGCAGTGAACCAGACAGGCTAGACAGAGAGCCAGACAGAGAGCCAGACAGAGAGCCAGACAGGCCAGACAGGCAAGACAGACAGAGAGACAGACATGCCAGACAGATAGACAGACAGACAGACAGACAGACAGACAGACAGACAGACAGACAGACAGACAGACAGACAGACAGGCTAGACAGAGACCCAGACAGAGACCCAGACAGGCGAGGCAGAGAGCCAGACAGGCTAGACAGAGAGCCAGACAGAGAGCCAGACAGGCCAGACAGACAGACAGACAGGCGAGGCAGTGAACCAGACAGGCTAGACAGAGAGCCAGACAGAGAGCCAGACAGAGAGCCAGACAGGCCAGACAGGCCAGACAGACAGAGAGACAGACATGACAGACAGATAGACGGACAGACAGACAGACAGACAGACAGACAGACAGACAGACAGACAGACAGACAGACAGACAGACAGACAGACAGGCTAGACAGAGACCCAGACAGAGACCCAGACAGGCGAGGCAGAGAGCCAGACAGGCTAGACAGAGAGCCAGACAGTTCAGACAGACAGAGAGCCAGACAGACAGACAGACAGGCGAGGCAAAGAGCCAGACAGGCTAGACAGAGAGCTAGACAGAGAGCCAGACAGAGAGCCAGACAGGCCAGACAGACAGAGAGACAGACAGACAGAGAGTCAGACAGACAGACAGACAGACAGACAGACAGACAGACAGACAGACAGACAGACAGACAGACATACAAGCAAATGTAGAAACTTGACCCTGGATATTGTCCCTTAATACAAGCCCATGCATGTACCTAATACCTGACCGTGGATATTTTCCCTATGTACAAACCTGAACCTGAATAGTGTCTCCTAATTAAAGCCCATACGTAATATGTTCAAACCTGACCCTGACTATTGTTCCATTATACAAGCCCATACATACACATTATGTACAAACCTGGCCCCGACTATTTCCCTTAATACAATCCTATAAATGAATCTAATGTACAAACCTGATCTGGATTTAAGCCCGTACATATTACTTATGTACACAGCTGGCCCTGACTATTGTCCCGTAGTACAAGCCCATGCATATACATAATGTACAAACCTGAACCTATATATTGTCCTTTAATTCACGCCCATATATATACCTTATGTACAAACCTGACTCTAACTATTGTCACATAATACAAGCCCATACTTATACATAATGTACACACCTGACCCTAGATATTCTCCTTTAATACAGGCCCATATATATATAATTTATGTACAAACCTGACTCTGGATATTGTTTCTTAATTAAAGACCATACATATTAGGTATGTACAAACCTGACCCCGGCTACTGTCCCCTAATACAATCCCAAACATATATCTAATGTAGAACCTTGACTATCTTCTGACAGATAGGCAAGACAGACAGACAGACAGACAGACAGACAGACAGACAGACAGAAAGACAGACAGACAGACAGACAGACAGACAGACAGACAGACAGACAGACAGACAGACAGACAGACAGACAGACAGACAGACAGACAGACAGACAGACAGACAGACAGACAGACAGACAGACAGACAGGTACACAGACAGACAGACAGACAGACAGACAGGTAGAGAGCCAGACAGGCTAGACAGAGAGCCAGACAGAGAGCCAGACAGGCCAGACAGACAGACAGACAGACAGACAGACAGACAGACAGACAGACAGACAGACAGACAGACAGACAGACAGACTAGACAGAGAGGCAGACAGAGACCAAACAGGCGAGGTAGAGAGCCAGACAGGCTAGACAGAGAGCCTGACAGACAGCCAGACAGGCCAGACAGACAGACAGGCGAGGCAGAGAGCTAGACAGGCTAGACAGAGACCCAGACAGAGAGCCAGACAGGCCAGACAGACAGACAGACAGACAGGCGAGGTAGAGAGTCAGACAGGCTAGACAGAGAGCCAGACAGAGAGCCAGACAGGCCAGACAGACAGACATACAGACAGACAGCCAGACAGACAGACAGACAGACAGACACACAGACAGACAGACAGACAGGCTAGACAGAGAGGCAGACAGAGACCAGACAGGCGAGGTAGAGAGCCAGACAGGCTAGACAGAGAGCTAGACAGAGAGCTAGACAGAGAGCCAGACAGGCCAGACAGACAGACAGGCGAGGCAGAGAGCCAGACAGGCTAGACAGAGAGCCATACAGGCCAGACAGACAGACAGACAGACAGACAGACAGACAGACAGACAGACAGACAGACAGGCTAGACAGAGACCCAGACAGAGACCCAGACAGGCGAGGCAGAGAGCCAGACAGGCTAGACAGAGAGCCAGACAGAGAGCCAGACAGAGAGCCAGACAGAGAGACAGACATACAGACAGACAGACAGACAGACAGACAGACAGACAGACAGACAGACAGACAGACAGACAGACAGACAGACAGACAGACAGACAGACAGACAGACAGACAGACAGACAGACAGACAGACAGACAGACAGACAGACAGACAGACAGACAGACAGACAGAGACCCAGACAGTCCAGACAGACAGAGAGACAGACAGACAGACAGACAGACAGACAGACAGACAGACAGACAGACAGACAGACAGAGACCCAGACAGTCCAGACAGACAGAGAGACAGACAGACAGACAGACAGACAGACAGACAGACAGACAGGCTAGACAGAGACCCAGACAGAGACCCAGACAGAGACCCAGACAGGCCAGCCAGACAGTCAGCCAGACAGCCAGCCAGACAGACATACATACAGACAGACAGACAGACAGACAGACAGACAGACATACAGACAGACGGACAGACAGACAGACAGACAGACAGACAGACAGACAGACAGACAGACAGACAGACAGACAGACAGACAGACAGACAGACAGACAGACAGACAGACAGACAGGCTAGACAGAGACCCAGACAGAGACCCAGACAGGCGAGGCAGAGAGCCAGACAGGCTAGACAGAGAGCCAGACAGTTCAGACAGACAGACAGACAGGCGAGGCAGTGAACCAGACAGGCTAGACAGAGAGCCAGACAGAGAGCCAGACAGAGAGCCAGACAGGCCAGACAGGCCAGACAGACAGAGAGACAGACATGCCAGACAGATAGACAGACAGACAGACAGACAGACAGACAGACAGACAGACAGACAGACAGACAGACAGACAGACAGACAGACAGACAGACAGGCTAGACAGAGACCCAGACAGAGACCCAGACAGGCGAGGCAGAGAGCCAGACAGGCTAGACAGAGAGCCAGACAGAGAGCCAGACAGGCCAGACAGACAGACAGACAGGCGAGGCAGTGAACCAGACAGGCTAGACAGAGAGCCAGACAGAGAGCCAGACAGAGAGCCAGACAGGCCAGACAGGCCAGACAGACAGAGAGACAGACATGACAGACAGATAGACGGACAGACAGACAGACAGACAGACAGACAGACAGACAGACAGACAGACAGACAGACAGACAGACAGACAGACAGGCTAGACAGAGACCCAGACAGAGACCCAGACAGGCGAGGCAGAGAGCCAGACAGGCTAGACAGAGAGCCAGACAGTTCAGACAGACAGAGAGCCAGACAGACAGACAGACAGGCGAGGCAAAGAGCCAGACAGGCTAGACAGAGAGCTAGACAGAGAGCCAGACAGAGAGCCAGACAGGCCAGACAGACAGAGAGACAGACAGACAGACAGAGAGTCAGACAGACAGACAGACAGACAGACAGACAGACAGACAGACAGACAGACAGACAGACATACAAGCAAATGTAGAAACTTGACCCTGGATATTGTCCCTTAATACAAGCCCATGCATGTACCTAATACCTGACCGTGGATATTTTCCCTATGTACAAACCTGAACCTGAATAGTGTCTCCTAATTAAAGCCCATACGTAATATGTTCAAACCTGACCCTGACTATTGTTCCATTATAC
>JAWPHD010014439.1:20000-30000 GCA_037043455.1 Cyrtodaria siliqua
CAGACAGACAGACAGACAGACAGACAGACAGACAGACAGACAGACTAGACAGAGAGGCAGACAGAGACCAAACAGGCGAGGTAGAGAGCCAGACAGGCTAGACAGAGAGCCTGACAGACAGCCAGACAGGCCAGACAGACAGACAGGCGAGGCAGAGAGCTAGACAGGCTAGACAGAGACCCAGACAGAGAGCCAGACAGGCCAGACAGACAGACAGACAGACAGGCGAGGTAGAGAGTCAGACAGGCTAGACAGAGAGCCAGACAGAGAGCCAGACAGGCCAGACAGACAGACATACAGACAGACAGCCAGACAGACAGACAGACAGACAGACACACAGACAGACAGACAGACAGGCTAGACAGAGAGGCAGACAGAGACCAGACAGGCGAGGTAGAGAGCCAGACAGGCTAGACAGAGAGCTAGACAGAGAGCTAGACAGAGAGCCAGACAGGCCAGACAGACAGACAGGCGAGGCAGAGAGCCAGACAGGCTAGACAGAGAGCCATACAGGCCAGACAGACAGACAGACAGACAGACAGACAGACAGACAGACAGACAGACAGACAGGCTAGACAGAGACCCAGACAGAGACCCAGACAGGCGAGGCAGAGAGCCAGACAGGCTAGACAGAGAGCCAGACAGAGAGCCAGACAGAGAGCCAGACAGAGAGACAGACATACAGACAGACAGACAGACAGACAGACAGACAGACAGACAGACAGACAGACAGACAGACAGACAGACAGACAGACAGACAGACAGACAGACAGACAGACAGACAGACAGACAGACAGACAGACAGACAGACAGACAGACAGACAGACAGACAGACAGACAGACAGACAGACAGAGACCCAGACAGTCCAGACAGACAGAGAGACAGACAGACAGACAGACAGACAGACAGACAGACAGACAGACAGACAGACAGACAGAGACCCAGACAGTCCAGACAGACAGAGAGACAGACAGACAGACAGACAGACAGACAGACAGACAGACAGGCTAGACAGAGACCCAGACAGAGACCCAGACAGAGACCCAGACAGGCCAGCCAGACAGTCAGCCAGACAGCCAGCCAGACAGACATACATACAGACAGACAGACAGACAGACAGACAGACATACAGACAGACGGACAGACAGACAGACAGACAGACAGACAGACAGACAGACAGACAGACAGACAGACAGACAGACAGACAGACAGACAGACAGACAGACAGACAGACAGACAGACAGACAGACAGACAGACAGGCTAGACAGAGACCCAGACAGAGACCCAGACAGGCGAGGCAGAGAGCCAGACAGGCTAGACAGAGAGCCAGACAGTTCAGACAGACAGACAGACAGGCGAGGCAGTGAACCAGACAGGCTAGACAGAGAGCCAGACAGAGAGCCAGACAGAGAGCCAGACAGGCCAGACAGGCCAGACAGACAGAGAGACAGACATGCCAGACAGATAGACAGACAGACAGACAGACAGACAGACAGACAGACAGACAGACAGACAGACAGACAGACAGGCTAGACAGAGACCCAGACAGAGACCCAGACAGGCGAGGCAGAGAGCCAGACAGGCTAGACAGAGAGCCAGACAGAGAGCCAGACAGGCCAGACAGACAGACAGACAGGCGAGGCAGTGAACCAGACAGGCTAGACAGAGAGCCAGACAGAGAGCCAGACAGAGAGCCAGACAGGCCAGACAGGCCAGACAGACAGAGAGACAGACATGACAGACAGATAGACGGACAGACAGACAGACAGACAGACAGACAGACAGACAGACAGACAGACAGACAGACAGACAGACAGACAGGCTAGACAGAGACCCAGACAGAGACCCAGACAGGCGAGGCAGAGAGCCAGACAGGCTAGACAGAGAGCCAGACAGTTCAGACAGACAGAGAGCCAGACAGACAGACAGACAGGCGAGGCAAAGAGCCAGACAGGCTAGACAGAGAGCTAGACAGAGAGCCAGACAGAGAGCCAGACAGGCCAGACAGACAGAGAGACAGACAGACAGACAGAGAGTCAGACAGACAGACAGACAGACAGACAGACAGACAGACAGACAGACAGACAGACATACAAGCAAATGTAGAAACTTGACCCTGGATATTGTCCCTTAATACAAGCCCATGCATGTACCTAATACCTGACCGTGGATATTTTCCCTATGTACAAACCTGAACCTGAATAGTGTCTCCTAATTGAAGCCCATACGTAATATGTTCAAACCTGACCCTGACTATTGTTCCATTATACAAGCCCATACATACACATTATGTACAAACCTGGCCCCGACTATTTCCCTTAATACAATCCTATAAATGAATCTAATGTACAAACCTGATCTGGATTTAAGCCCGTACATATTACTTATGTACACAGCTGGCCCTGACTATTGTCCCGTAGTACAAGCCCATGCATATACATAATGTACAAACCTGAACCTATATATTGTCCTTTAATTCACGCCCATATATATACCTTATGTACAAACCTGACTCTAACTATTGTCACATAATACAAGCCCATACTTATACATAATGTACACACCTGACCCTAGATATTCTCCTTTAATACAGGCCCATATATATATAATTTATGTACAAACCTGACTCTGGATATTGTTTCTTAATTAAAGACCATACATATTAGGTATGTACAAACCTGACCCCGGCTACTGTCCCCTAATACAATCCCAAACATATATCTAATGTAGAACCTTGACTATCTTCTGACAGATAGGCAAGACAGACAGACAGACAGACAGACAGACAGACAGACAGAAAGACAGACAGACAGACAGACAGACAGACAGACAGACAGACAGACAGACAGACAGACAGACAGACAGGTACACAGACAGACAGACAGACAGACAGACAGGTAGAGAGCCAGACAGGCTAGACAGAGAGCCAGACAGAGAGCCAGACAGGCCAGACAGACAGACAGACAGACAGACAGACAGACAGACAGACAGACAGACAGACAGACAGACAGACAGACTAGACAGAGAGGCAGACAGAGACCAAACAGGCGAGGTAGAGAGCCAGACAGGCTAGACAGAGAGCCTGACAGACAGCCAGACAGGCCAGACAGACAGACAGGCGAGGCAGAGAGCCAGACAGGCTAGACAGAGAGCCAGACAGAGAGCCAGACAGGCCAGACAGACAGACAGACAGACAGGCGAGGTAGAGAGTCAGACAGGCTAGACAGAGAGCCAGACAGAGAGCCAGACAGGCGAGGCAGAGAGCCAGACAGGCTAGACAGAGAGCCAGACAGAGAGCCAGACAGGCCAGACAGACAGACAGACAGGCGAGGCATTGAACCAGACAGGCTAGACAGAGAGCCAGACAGAGAGCCAGACAGAGAGCCAGACAGGCCAGACAGGCCAGACAGACAGAGAGACAGACATGACAGACAGATAGACGGACAGACAGACAGACAGACAGACAGACAGACAGACAGACAGACAGACAGACAGACAGACAGACAGACAGACAGACAGACAGACAGACAGGCTAGACAGAGACCCAGACAGAGAACCAGACAGGCGAGGCAGAGAGCCAGACAGGCTAGACAGAGAGCCAGACAGTTCAGACAGACAGAGAGCCAGACAGACAGACAGACAGGCGAGGCAAAGAGCCAGACAGGCTAGACAGAGAGCTAGACAGAGAGCCAGACAGAGAGCCAGACAGGCCAGACAGACAGAGAGACAGACAGACAGACAGAGAGTCAGACAGACAGACAGACAGACAGACAGACAGACAGACAGACAGACAGACAGACAGACAGACAGACAGACAGACAGACAGACAGACAGACAGACAGACAGACAGACAGACAGAGACCCAGACAGTCCAGACAGACAGAGAGACAGACAGACAGACAGACAGACAGACAGACAGACAGACAGGCTAGACAGAGACCCAGACAGAGACCCAGACAGAGACCCAGACAGGCCAGCCAGACAGTCAGCCAGACAGCCAGCCAGACAGACATACATACAGACAGACAGACAGACAGACAGACAGACATACAGACAGACGGACAGACAGACAGACAGACAGACAGACAGACAGACAGACAGACAGAGACCCAGACAGAGACCAAGACAGGCGAGGCAGAGAGCCAGACAGAGAGCCAGTCAGGCCAGACAGACAGACAGACAGACAGACAGACAGACAGGTAGAGAGCCAGACAGGCTAGACAGAGAGCCAGACAGAGAGCCAGACAGGCCAGACAGACAGACAGACAGACGGACAGAGAGACAGACAGACAGACTGACATATAGACTAGACAGAGAGCCAGACAGAGACCCAGACAGGCGAGGCAGAGAGCCAGACAGAGAGCCAGACAGGCCAGACAGACAGACAGACAGGCGAGGTAGAAAGCTAGACAGGCTAGACAGAGAGCCAGACAGAGAGCCAGACAGGCCAGACAGACAGACAGACAGGCGAGGCAGTGAACCAGACAGGCTAGACAGAGAGCCAGACAGAGAGCCAGACAGAGAGCCAGACAGGCCAGACAGGCCAGACAGACAGAGAGACAGACATACCAGACAGATAGACGGACAGACAGACAGACAGACAGACAGACAGACAGACAGACAGACAGACAGACAGACAGACAGACAGACAGACAGGCTAGACAGAGACCCAGACAGAGACCCAGACAGGCGAGGCAGAGAGCCAGACAGGCTAGACAGAGAGCCAGACAGTTCAGACAGACAGAGAGCCAGACAGACAGACAGACAGACAGGCGAGGCAGAGAGCCAGACAGGCTAGACAGAGAGCTAGACAGAGAGCCAGACAGAGAGCCAGACAGGCCAGACAGACAGAGAGACAGACAGACAGACAGAGAGTCAGACAGACAGACAGACAGACAGACAGACAGACAGACAGACAGACAGACAGACAGACAGACAGACAGACAGACAGACAGACAGACAGACAGACAGACAGACAGACAGACAGACAGAGACCCAGACAGTCCAGACAGACAGAGAGACAGACAGACAGACAGACAGGCTAGACAGAGACCCAGACAGAGACCCAGACAGAGACCAAGACAGGCCAGCCAGACAGTCAGCCAGACAGCCAGCCAGACAGACATACAGACAGATAGACAGACAGACAGACAGACGGACAGACAGACAGACAGACAGACAGACAGACAGACAGACAGACAGACAGAGACCCAGACAGAGACCAAGACAGGCGAGGCAGAGAGCCAGACAGAGAGCCAGTCAGGCCAGACAGACAGACAGACAGACAGACAGACAGACAGGTAGAGAGCCAGACAGGCTAGACAGAGAGCCAGACAGAGAGCCAGACAGGCCAGACAGAGAGACAGACAGACGGACAGAGAGACAGACAGACAGACTGACATATAGACTAGACAAAGAGCCAGACAGAGACCCAGACAGGCGAGGCAGAGAGCCAGACAGAGAGCCAGACAGGCCAGACAGACAGACAGACAAGCGAGGTAGAGAGCCAGACAGGCTAGACAGAGAGCCAGACAGAGAGCCAGACATACCAGACAGACAGACAGACAGGCGAGGCAGTGAACCAGACAGGCTAGACAGAGAGCCAGACAGAGAGCCAGACAGAGAGCCAGACAGGCCAGACAGGCCAGACAGACAGAGAGACAGACATGCCAGACAGATAGACAGACAGACAGACAGACAGACAGACAGACAGACAGACAGACAGACAGACAGGCTAGACAGAGACCCAGACAGAGACCCAGACAGGCGAGGCAGAGAGCCAGACAGGCTAGACAGAGAGCCAGACAGAGAGCCAGACAGGCCAGACAGACAGACAGACAGGCGAGGCAGTGAACCAGACAGGCTAGACAGAGAGCCAGACAGATAGCCAGACAGAGAGCCAGACAGGCCAGACAGGCCGGACAGACAGAGAGACAGACATGCCAGACAGATAGACGGACAGACAGACAGACAGACAGACAGACAGACAGACAGACAGACAGACAGGCTAGACAGAGACCCAGACAGAGACCCAGACAGGCGAGGCAGAGAGCCAGACAGGCTAGACAGAGAGCCAGACAGAGAGCCAGACAGGCCAGACAGACAGAGAGACAGACAGACAGACAGAGAGTCAGACAGACAGATAGACAGACAGACAGCGAGGCAGACAGACAGACAGACAGACAGACATACAGACAGACAGACATACAGACAGACATACAAGCAAATGTAGAAACTTGACCCTGGATATTGTCCCTTAATACAAGCCCATGCATGTACCTAATACCTGACCGTGGATATTTTCCCTATGTACAAACCTGAACCTGAATAGTGTCTCTTAATTAAAGCCCATACGTAATATGTACAAACCTGACCCTGACTATTGTTCCATTATACAAGCCCATACATACACATTATGTACAAACCTGGCCCCGACTATTTCCCTTAATACAATCCTATAAATGAATCTAATGTACAAACCTGATCTGGATTTAAGCCCGTACATATTACTTATGTACACAGCTGGCCCTGACTATTGTCCCGTAGTACAAGCCCATGCATATACATAATGTACAAACCTGAACCTATATATTGTCCTTTAATTCACGCCCATATATATACCTTATGTACAAACCTGACTCTAACTATTGTCACATAATACAAGCCCATACATATACATAATGTACACACCTGACCCTAGATATTCTCCTTTAATACAGGCCCATATATATATAATTTATGTACAAACCTGACTCTGGATATTGTTTCTTAATTAAAGACCATACATATTAGGTATGTACAAACCTGACCCCGGCTACTGTCCCCTAATACAATCCCAAACATATATCTAATGTAGAACCTTGACTATGTTCTGACAGATAGGCAAGACAGACAGACAGACAGACAGACAGACAGACAGACATACAGACAGACATACAGACAGACAGACAGACAGACAGACAGACAGACAGACAGACAGGCTAGACAGAGAGGCAGACAGAGACCAAACAGGCGAGGTAGAGAGCCAGACAGGCTAGACAGAGATCCAGACAGACAGCCAGACAGGCCAGACAGACAGACAGGTCTCTGTCTGCCTCTCTGTCTAGCCTGTCTGTCTGTCTGTCTGTCTGTATGTCTGTCTGTCTGTCTGTCTGGCCTGTCTGGCTCACTGTCTGGCTCTCTGTCCAGCCTGTCTGGCTCTCTACTTGTCTGTCTGTCTGTCTGTCTGTCTGTCTGTCTGTCTGTCTGTCTGTCTGTCTGTCTGTCTGTCTGTCTGTCTGTCTGTCTGTCTGTCTGTCTGTCTGTCTGTCTGTATGTATGTCTGTCTGTATGTCTGTCTGTCTGTCTGTCTGTCTTGCCTATCTGTCAGAACATAGTCAGGGTTCTACATTAGATGTATGTTTGTGATTGTATTAGGGGACAATAGCCGGGGTCAGGTTTGTACATACCTAATATGTATGGTCTTTAATTAAGAAACAATATCCAGAGTCAGGTTTGTACATAAATTATATATATATGGGGCTGTATTAAAGGAGAATATCTAGGGTCAGGTGTGTACATTATGTATATGTATGGGCTTGTATTATGTGACAAGAGTTAGAGTCAGGTTTGTACATAAGGTATATATATGGGCGTGAATTAAAGGACAATATATAGGTTCAGGTTTGTACATTATGTATATGCATGGGCTTGTACTACGGGACAATAGTCAGGGCCAGCTGTGTACATAAGTAATATGTACGGGCTTAAATCCAGATCAGGTTTGTACATTAGATTCATTTATAGGGTTGTATTAAGGGAAATAGTCGGGGCCAGGTTTGTACATAATGTGTATGTATGGGCTTGTATAATGGAACAATAGTCAGGGTCAGGTTTGAACATATTACGTATGGGCTTTAATTAAGAGACACTATTCAGGTTCAGGTTTGTACATACATCGTATATACGGGCTTATATTAAGGGAAAATATCCACGGTCAGGTATTAGGCTCTCTGTCTGGCTCTCTGCCTCGCCTGTCTGGGTCTCTGTCTAGTCTGTCTGTCTGTCTGTCTGTCTGTCTGTCTGTCTGTCTGTCTGTCTGTCTGGCTCTCTGTCTGTCTGGCTCTCTGTCTGTCTGGCCTGTCTGGCTCTCTGTCTGTCTGGCCTGTCTGGCTCTCTGTCTGGCTCTTTTGGCTATCTGTCTATCTGTCTGGCTCTTTTGTACATACAAGACTGTCTGTCTGTCTGTCTGTCTGTCTGTCTGTCTGTCTGTCTGTCTGTCTGTCTGTCTGTCTGTCTGTCTGCCTCTCTGTCTAGCCTGTCTGTCTGTCTGTCTGTCTGTCTGTCTGTCTGTCTGTCTATCTGTCTGTCTGTCTGTCTGTCTGGCATGTCTGGCTCTCTGTCTGTCTGGCCTCTCTGGCCTCTCTGGCTCTCTGTCTGGCTCTCTGTCTAGCCTGTCTGGTTCACTGCCTCGCCTGTCTGTCTGTCTGTCTGGCCTGTCTGGCTCTCTGTCTGGCTCTCTGCCTCGCCTGTCTGGGTCTCTGTCTGGGTCTCTGTCTAGTCTGTCTGTCTGTCTGTCTGTCTGTCTGTCTGTCTGTCTGTCTGTCTGTCTGTCTGTCTGTATGTCTGTCCGTCTGTCTGTCTGTCTTGTCTGTCTGTCTGTCTGTCTGTCTGTCTGTCTGTCTGTCTGTCTGTCTATCTGTCGGTCGGTCTGTCTGTCTGTCTGTCTGTCTGTCTGTCTGTCTGTTTGGCTGGCTGTCTGGCTGACTGTCTGGCTGGCCTGTCTGGGTCTCTGTCTGGGTCTCTGTCTATCCTGACTGTCTGTCTGTCTGTCTGTCTGGCTCTCTGTCTGTCTGGCCTGTCTGGCTCTCTGTCTGGCTCTCTGTCTAGCATGTCTGGCTCTCTGCCTCGCCTGTTGTCTGTCTGGCCTGTCTGGCTCTCTGTCTGGCTCTCTGTCTAGCCTGTCTGGCTCTCTACCTCGCCTGTCTGGTCTCTGTCTGCCTCTCTGTCTAGCCTGTCTGTCTGTCTGTATGTCTGTCTCGCCTGTCTTGCTCTCTGTCTGGCTCTCTATCTAGCCTGTCTGGCTCTCTGCCTCGCCTGTCTGGCTCTCTACCTGTCTGTCTGTCTGTCTGTCTGTCTGTCTGGCATGTCTGTCACTCTGTCTGTCTGGCCTTTATGGCCTGTCTGGCGCTCTGTCTGGCTCTCTGTCTAGCCTGTCTGGTTCACTGCCTCGCCTGTCTGTCTGTCTGTCTGGCCTGTCTGGCTCTCAGTCTAGCCTGTCTGGCTCTCTGCCTCGCCTGTCTGTCTGTCTGGCCTGTCTGGCACTCTGTCTGGCTCTCTGTCTGGCTCTCTGTCTAGCCTGTCTGGCTCTCTACCTCGCCTGTCTGGTCTCTGTCTGCCTCTCTGTCTAGCCTGTCTGTCTGTCTGTCTGTCTGTCTGTCTGTCTGTCTGTCTGTCTGTCTGTCTGTCTGTCTGTCTGTCTGTCTGTCTGTCTGTCTGTCTGTCTGTCTGTCTGTCTGTCTGTCTGGCATGTCTGGCTCTCTGTCTGTCTGGCCTGTATGCCCTGTCTGGCCTGTCTGGCTCTCTGTCTGGCTCTCTGTCTAGCCTGTCTGGTTCACTGCCTCACCTGTCTGTCTGTCTGTCTGTCTGTCTGGCCTGTCTGGCTCTCTGTCTGGCTCTCTGTCTAGCCTGTCTGGCTCTCTACCTCGCCTGTCTGGTCTCTGTCTGCCTCTCTGTCTAGCCTGTCTGTCTGTCTGTCTGTCTGTCTGTCTGTCTGTCTGTCTGTCTGTCTGTCTGTCTGTCTGTCTGTCTGTCTGTCTGTCTGTCTGTCTGTATGTCTGTCTGTCTGCCTGTCTGTCTGTCTGTCTGTCTGTCTGTCTGTCTGTCTGTCTGTCTGTCTGTCTGTCTGTCTGTCTGTCTGTCTGTCTGTCTGTCTGTCTGTCTGTCTGTCTGTCTGTCTGTCTGTCTGTCTGTCTGTCTGTCTGTCTGTCTGTCTGTCTGTCTGTCTGTCTGTCTGTCTG
>JAWPHD010014439.1:40000-61338 GCA_037043455.1 Cyrtodaria siliqua
TATATATTCCGTTCTTACACATATATACACATATATATTCCGTTTTTACACATATATATTCCGTTCTTATACGTCCATATTCCGTTCTTACACATATATATTCCGTTCTTACACATATATATTCCGTTCTTACACGTACATATTCCGTACTTACACATATATATTCCGTTCTTACTCATATATATTCAGTTCTTACGCATATGTATTCAGTTCTTACACATATATTCAGTTCTTAGAGATATATATTCAGTTTTTACGCATATATATTCAGTTCTTACGCATACATATTCAGTTCTTACGCATATTTATTAATTTCTTACACATATATGTTCAGTTCTTACACATATATATTCCGTTCTTACACGTACATATTTCGTTCTTACACATATATATTCCGTTCTTACACATATATATTCCGTTCTTACACATATATATTCCGTTCTTACACGTACATATTCCGTTCTTACACATATATATTCCGTTTTTACACATATATATTCCGTTCTTACACATATATATTCACTTCTTACACATATATATTCAGTTCTTACACATATATATTCCGTTCTTACACATATATACACATATATATTCCGTTCTTACACATATATATTCCGTTCTTACACATATATATTCAGTTCTTACACATATATATTCAGTTCTTTCGCATATATTTGCAGTTCTTGCACATATATATTCAGTTCTTACGCATATATGTGCAGTTCTTATACATATATATTCCGTTCTTACACATATATATTCCGTTCGTACACATATATATTTTGTTCTTACACATATATATTCCATTTTTACACGTATATATTCCGTTCTTACACATATATCTTCCGTTTTTACGCATATAAATTCTTACACATATATTCCGTTCTTACACATATATATTCAGTTCTTACACATATAAATTCCGTTCATACACATATATATTTCGTTCTTACGCATATATATTCAGTTCTTACGCATATATATTCCTTTCTCAAGTATATATATTCCGTTCTTACGCATATATATTCAGTTCTGACGCATATATATTCAGTTCTTACGCATATATATTCAGTTCTTACGCATATATATTCAGTTCTTACGCATATATATTCAGTTATTACACATATATATTCAGTTCTTACATATATATATTCAGTTCTTACACATATATATTCAGTTCTTACACATATATATTCCGTTCTTACACATATATATTCCGTTCTTACACATATATATATTCCGTTCTTACACATATATATTCCGTTCTTACACATATATATTCCGTTCATAAGCATATATATTCAGTTCTTACTTATATATATTCGCTTCTTACACATATATATTCAGTTCTTACAAATATATATTCAGTTCTTACACATATATATTCAGTTCTTACACATGTATATTCCGTTCTTTTACATTTATATTCCGTTCTTACACATATATATTCCGTTCTTACACATATATATTCACTTCTTACACATATATATTCCGTTCTTACACATATATATTCCGTTCTTACACGTACATATTCCGTTCTTACACATATATATTCAGTTCGTACACATATATATTCAGTTCTTACAAATATATATTCAGTTCTTACACATATATATTCAGTTCTTACACATGTATATTCCGTTCTTTTACATATATATTCCGTTCTTACACATATATATTCCGTTCTTACACATATATATTCACTTCTTACACATATATATTCCGTTCTTACACATATATATTCCGTTCTTACACGTACATATTCAGTTCTTACACATATATATTCAGTTCGTACACATATATATTCAGTTCTTACACATATATATTCAGTTCTTACACATATATATTCCGTTTTTACACATATATATTCCGTACTTATACATATATATTCTGTTCTTACGAATACATATTCAGTTCTTACACATATATATTCAGTTCTTACGCATATATATTCAGTTCTTACACATATATATTCATATATATTCTGTTCTTACGCATATATATTCAGTTCTTACACATATATATTCAGTTCTTACGCATATATATTCAGTTCTTACACATATATATTCAGTTCTTACACATATATATTCCGTTCTTAAACATATATATTCCGTTCTTACACATATATATTCACTTCTTACACATATATATTCAGTTCTTACACATATATATTCCGTTCTTACACATATATACACATATATATTCCGTTCTTACACATATATATTCCGTTCTTACACATATATATTCAGTTCTTACACATATATATTCAGTTCTTTCGCATATATTTGCAGTTCTTGCACATATATATTCAGTTCTTACGCATATATGTGCAGTTCTTATACATATATATTCCGTTCTTACACATATATATTCCGTTCGTACACATATATATTTTGTTCTTACACATATATATTCCATTTTTACACGTATATATTCCGTTCTTACACATATATCTTCCGTTTTTACGCATATAAATTCTTACACATATATTCCGTTCTTACACATATATATTCAGTTCTTACACATATAAATTCCGTTCATACACATATATATTTCGTTCTTACGCATATATATTCAGTTCTTACGCATATATATTCCTTTCTCAAGTATATATATTCCGTTCTTACGCATATATATTCAGTTCTGACGCATATATATTCAGTTCTTACGCATATATATTCAGTTCTTACGCATATATATTCAGTTCTTACGCATATATATTCAGTTATTACACATATATATTCAGTTCTTACATATATATATTCAGCTCTTACACATATATATTCAGTTCTTACACATATATATTCCGTTCTTACACATATATATTCCGTTCTTACACATATATATATTCCGTTCTTACACATATATATTCCGTTCTTACACATATATATTCCGTTCATAAGCATATATATTCAGTTCTTACTTATATATATTCGCTTCTTACACATATATATTTAGTTCTTACAAATATATATTCAGTTCTTACACATATATATTCAGTTCTTACACATGTATATTCCGTTCTTTTACATTTATATTCCGTTCTTACACATATATATTCCGTTCTTACACATATATATTCACTTCTTACACATATATATTCCGTTCTTACACATATATATTCCGTTCTTACACGTACATATTCCGTTCTTACACATATATATTCAGTTCGTACACATATATATTCAGTTCTTACAAATATATATTCAGTTCTTACACATATATATTCAGTTCTTACACATATATATTCCGTTCTTTTACATATATATTCCGTTCTTACACATATATATTCCGTTCTTACACATATATATTCACTTCTTACACATATATATTCCGTTCTTACACATATATATTCCGTTCTTACACGTACATATTCAGTTCTTACACATATATATTCAGTTCGTACACATATATATTCAGTTCTTACACATATATATTCAGTTCTTACACATATATATTCCGTTTTTACACATATATATTCCGTACTTATACATATATATTCTGTTCTTACGAATACATATTCAGTTCTTACACATATATATTCAGTTCTTACGCATATATATTCAGTTCTTACACATATATATTCATATATATTCTGTTCTTACGCATATATATTCAGTTCTTACACATATATATTCAGTTCTTACGCATATATATTCAGTTCTTACACATATATATTCAGTTCTTACACATATATATTCCGTTCTTAAACATATATATTCCGTTCTTACACATATATATATTCCGTTCTTACACATATATATTCAGTTCTTACACACATATATATTTACTTCTTACACATATATATTCCGTTCTTACACATTTATATTCGGTTCTTACACATATATATTCCGTTCTTACACGTACATATTCCGTTCATACACATATATATTCCGTTCCTACAAATATATATTCCGTTCTTACACGTACATATTCCGTTCTTACACATATATATTCCGTTCTTACTCATATATATTCCGTTCTTACGCATATGTATTCAGTTCTTACACATATATTCAGTTCTTACAGATTTATTCAGTTCTTACGCATATATATTCAGTTCTTGCGCATATATATTCATTTCTTACACATATATGTTCAGTTCTTACACACATATATTCCGTTCTTACACGTACATATGCCGTTCTTACACATATATATTCCGTTCTTACACATATACATTCCGTTCTTACACATATATATTCACTTCTTACACATATATATTCCGTTCTTACACGTACATATTCCGTTCTTACACATAAATATTCCGTTCTTACACATATATATTCAGTTCTAACACATATATATTCAGTTCTTACGCATATATATTCAGTTCTTGCACATATATATTCAGTTCTTACGCATATATGTGCAGTTCTTATACATATATATTCCGTTCGTACACATATATATTCTGTTCTTACACATATATATTCAGTTCTTACAAATATATATTCAGTTCTTACGCATATATATTCAGTTCTTGCACATATATATTCAGTTCTTACGCATATATGTGCAGTTCTTACACATATGTATTCCGTTCGTACACATATATATTCTGTTCTTACACATATATTTTCCATTCTTACACGTATATATTCCGTTCTTACACATATATATTCCGTTCTTACGCATATATATTCTTACACATATATTCCGTTCTTACACATATATATTCCGTTCTTACACATATAATTCCGTTCTTACACATATATATTCCGTTCTTACGCATATATATTCAGTTCTTACGCATATATATTCCTTTCTCATAAATATATATTCAGTTCTTACGCATATATATTCAGTTCTGACGCATATATATTCAGTTCTTACGCATATGTATTCAGTTCTTAGGCATATATATTCAGTTCTTACGCATATATATTCAGTTCTTACACATATATATTCAGTTCTTACATATATATATTCAGTTCTTACACATATATATTCAGTTCTTACACATATATATTCCGTTCTTACACTTATATATTCAGTTCTTACACATATATATATTCCGTTCTTACACATATATATTCCTTTCTTACACATATATATTCAGTTCTTACACACATATATTCACTTCTTACACATATATATTCAGTTCTTACTATTCAGTTCTTACGCATATATATTCAGTTCTTACGCATATATATTCAGTTCTTACACATATATATTCATTTCTTACGCATATATATTCAGTTCTTGCACATATATATTCAGTTCTTACGCATATATGTGCAGTTCTTATACATATATATTCAGTACTTACACATATGTTTTCCGGTCGTACACATATATATTCTGTTCTTACACATATATTTTCCATTCTTACACGTATATATTTCGTTCTTACACATATATATTCCGTTCTTACGCATATATATTCTTACACATATATTCCGTTCTTACACATATATATTCAGTTCTTACACATATAAATTCCGTTCTTACACATATATATTCCGTTCTTACGCATATATATTCAGTTCTTACGCATATATATTCCTTTCTCATGCATATATATTCAGTTCTTACGCATATATATTCAGTTCTTACACATATATATTCATTTCTTACGCATATATATTCAGTTCTTGCACATATATATTCAGTTCTTACGCATATATGTGCAGTTCTTATACATATATATTCAGTACTTACACATATGTATTCCGGTCGTACACATATATATTCTGTTCTTACACATATATTTTCCATTCTTACACGTATATATTCCGTTCTTACACATATATATTCCGTTCTTATGCATATATATTCTTACACATATATTCCGTTCTTACACATATATATTCAGTTCTTACACATATAAATTCCGTTCTTACACATATATATTCCGTTCTTACACATATATATTCAGTTCTAACAAACATATATTCACTACTTACACATATATATTCCGTTATTACTCATTTTTATTCGGTTCTTACACATATATATTCTGTTCTTACACGTACATATTCCGTTCTTACACATACATATTCCGTTCTTACACATATATATTCCGTTCTTACACGTATATATTCCGTTCTTACACATATATATTCCGTTCTAACTCATATATATTCCGTTCTTACGCATATGTATTCAGTTCTTACACATATATTCAGTTCTTACACATATATATTCAGTTCTTACTCTTATATATTCAGTTCTTACACATATATATTCCGTTCTAACATATATTTATTCCGTTCTTACACATATATATTCCGTTCTTACACATATATATTCAGTTCTTACACATATATATTCACTTCTTACACATATATATTCCGTTCTTACAAATATATATTCCGTTCTTACACGTACATATTCCGTTCTAACACATATATTTTCCGTTCTTACACATATATATTCCTTTCTTACACATATATATTCAGTTCTTACACATATATATCCCGTTCTTACACATATATATATTCCGTTCTTACACATATATATTCAGTTCTTATACATATATTTTCACTTCTTACACATATATATTCCGTTTTTACACATATATATTCCGTTCTTACACGTACATATTCCGTTCTAACACGTAATATTCCGTTCTTACTCATATATATTCCGTTCTTACGCATATATATTCAGTTCTTACGCAAATATATTCAGTTCTTACACATATATTCAGTTTTTACGCATATATATTCAGTTCTTACGCATATATATTCAGTTCTTACGCATATATATTCATTTCTTACACATATATGTTCAGTTCTTACACATATATATTCCGTTCTTACACGTACATATTCCGTTCTTACACATATATATTCCGTTCTTACACATATATATTCAGTTCTTACACATATATACACATATATATTCCCTTCTTACACATATATATTCCGTTCTTACACGTACATATACCGTTCTAACACATATATATACCGTTCTTACACATATATATTCCGTTCATAAGCATATATATTCAGTTCTTACGTATATATTTTCAGTTCTTACACATATATATTCAGTTCTTACAAATATATATTCAGTTCTTACACATATATATTCAGTTCTTACACATATATATTCCGTTCTGTTACAAATATATTCCGTTCTTACACATATATATTCCGCTCTTACACATATATATTCCGTTCTTACACATATATATTCCGTTCTTACACATATATATTCCGTTCTTACTCATATATATTCCGTTCTTACGCATATATATTCAGTTCTTACGCATATATATTCCTTTCTCATGCATATATATTCAGTTCTTACGCATATATATTCAGTTCTGACGCATATATATTCAGTTCTTACGCATATATATTCAGTTATTACACATATATATTCAGTTCTTACGCATATATATTCAGTTCTTACGCATATATATTCAGTTCTTACACATATATATTCAGTTCTTACATATATATATTCAGTTCTTACACATATATATTCAGTTCTTACACATATATATTCCGTTCTTATACATATATATTCCGTTCTTACACATATATATATTCCGTTCTTACACATATATATTCCGTTCTTACACATATATATTCAGTTCTTACACACATATATTCACTTCATACACATATATATTCAGTTCTTACTATTCAGTTCTTACGCATATATATTCAGTTCTTACGCATATATATTCAGTTCTTACACATATATATTCAGTTCTTACGCATATATATTCAGTTCTTACACATATATATTCAGTTCTTACTCATATATATTCCGTTCTTAAACATATATATTCCGTTCTTACACATATATATATTCCGTTCTTACACATATATATTCAGTTCTTACACACATATATTCACTTCTTACACATATATATTCCGTTCTTACACATTTATATTCGGTTCTTACACATATATATTCCGTTCTTACACGTACATATTCCGTTCATACACATATATGTTCCGTTCTTACAAATATATATTCCGTTCTTACACGTACATATTTCGTTCTTACACATATATATTCCGTTCTTACTCATATATATTCCGTTCTTACGCATATGTATTCAGTTCTTACACATATATTCAGTTCTTACAGATATATATTCAGTTTTTACGCATATATATTCAGTTCTTACGCATACATATTCAGTTCTTACGCATATATATTCATTTCTTACACATATATGTTTAGTTCTAACACACATATATTCCGTTCTTACAGGTACATATTCCGTTCTTACACATATATATTCCGTTCTTACACATATATATTCCGTTCTTACACATATATATTCAGTTCTTACACATATATACACATATATATTCCGTTCTTAGACATATATATTCCGTTCTTATACGTACATATTCCGTTCTGACACATATATATTCCATTCTTACACATATATATTCCGTTCATAAGCATATATATTCAGTTCTTACGTATATATATTCAGTTCTACACATATATTTTCAGTTCTTACAAATATATATTCAGTTCTTCCAGATATATTTTCAGTTTTTACACATATATATTCCGTTCTTTTACAGATATATTCCGTTCTTACACATATATATTCCGTACTTACACGTATTTATTCCGTTCTTACACATATATATTCCGTTCTTACACATATCTATTCTGTTCTTACACATATATATTCAGTTTTTACGCATATATATTCCGTTCTTACGCATATATATTCCATTCTTACGCATATATATTCCGTTCTTACGCATATATATTCAGTTCTTACACATATATATTCCGTTCTTACACATATATATTCAGTTCTTACACATATATATTCACTTCTTACACATATATATTCAGTACTTACACATATATACTCCGTTCTTACACATATATACACATATATATTCCGTTCTTACACATATATATTCCGATCTTACACGTACATATTCCGTTCTTACACATATATATTCTGTTCTTACACATATATATTCCGTTCTTAAGCATATATATTCAGTTCTTACACATATAAATTCAGTTCTTACAAATATATGTTCAGTTTTTACACATATATATTCAGTTCTTACACATATATATTCAGTTCTTACACATATATATTCCGTTCTTACAAATATATATTCCGTTCTTACACTTACATATTACGTTCTTACACTTATATATTCCGTTCTTACACATATATATTCAGTTTTTACACATATATATTCACTTATTACACATATATATTAAGTTCTTACACATATATATTCCGTTCTTACACATATATACACATATATATTCCGTTCTTACACATATATATTCCGTTCTTACATGTACATATTCCGTTCTTACACATATATATTCCGTTATTACACATATATATTCCGTTCCTAAGCATATATATTCAGTTCTTACGTATATATATTCAGTTCTTACACATATATATTCAGTTCTTACAAAAAAATATTCAGTTCTTACACATATATATTCAGTTCTTACACATATATATTCCGTTCTTACACATATATATTCCGTTCTTACACATATATATTCCGTTCATACACATATTTATTCCGTTCTTACAGATATATATTCCGTTCTTACACATATGTATTCCTTTCTTACACATATATATTCCGTTCTTACACATATATATTCACTTCTTTCACACATATATTCCGTTTTTACACATATATATTCCGTTCTTACACATATATATTCAGTTCTTACGCATATATATTTAGTTCGCTACACATATATATTCAGTTCTTACACATACTTATTACACATATATATTCCGTTCTTACACATATATTCCGTTCTTACGCATATATATTCCGTTCTTTCGCATATATATTCAGTTTTACGCATATATATTCAGTTCTTACGCATATATATTCAGTTCTTACGCATGTATATTCAGTTCTTACGCATATAAGTGCAGTTCTTACACATATATATTCAGTTCTTACACATATATATTCCGTTCGTAGACATATATATTCTGTTCTTACACATATATATTTCGTTCTTACAGGTATATATTCCGTTCTTACGCATATATATTCTTACACATATATTCCGTTCTTACACATATATATTCAGTTCTTACACATATAAATTTCGTTCTTAAACACATATATTCCGTTCTTACGCATATATATTCAGTTCTTACGCATATATATTCCTTTCTCATGCATATATATTCAGTTCTTACGCATATATATTCAGTTCTGACGCATATATATTCAGTTCTTACGCATATATATTCCGTTCTGACGCATATATATTCAGTTCTTACGCATATATATTCAGTTATTACGCATATATATTCAGTTTTACGCATATATATTCAGTTCTTACGCATATATACTCAGTTCTTACACATATATATTCAGTTCTTACACATACATATTCAGTTCTTATACATATATAATCACTTCTTAAACATATATATTCCGTTCTTACACATATATATTCAGTTCTTACACATATATATTCCGTTATTACACATATATATTCCGTTCTTACGCATAAATATTCAGTTCTTACGCATATATAGTCATTTGTTACACATATATGTTCAGTATTTACGCCTATATATTCAGTTTTACCCATATATATTCAGTTCTTACACATATATATTCTGTTCTTACACATATATATTCAGTTCTTACACATATATATTCAGTTCTAACACATATATATTCAGTTCTTAAACATATATATTCACTTCTTACACATATATATTTCGTTCTTACACATATATATTCAGTTCTTACACATATATATTCAGTTCTTACACATATATTTTCAGTTCTTACACATATATATTCATTTCTTACACATACATATTCCGTTCTTAGACATATATATTCAGTTCTTACACATATATATTCCGTTCTTACACATATATATTTCGTTCTTAGACATATATATTCCGTTCTTACACATATATATTCCGTTCTTACACATATATATTCCGTTCTTACGCATATATATTCAGTTCTTACGCATATATATTCATTTCTTACACATATATGTTCAGGTCTTACGCATATATATTCAGTTTTACGCATATATATTCAGTTCTTACGCATATATACTCAGTTCTTACACATATATATTCACTTCTTACACATATATATTCCGTTCTTACACATATATATTCCGTTCTTACACATATATATTCACTTCTTACACATATATACCGTTCTTACACATATATATTCACTTCTTACACATATATATTCCGTTCTTACACATATATATTCCGTTCTTACGCATAAATATTCAGTTCTTACGCTTATATAGTCATTTCTTACACATATATGTTCAGTATTTACGCATATATATTCAGTTTTACCCATATATATTCAGTTCTTACACATATATATTCAGTTCTTACACATATATATTCATTTCTTACACATATATATTCAGTTCTAACACATATATATTCAGTTCTTAAACATATATATTCACTTCTTACACATATATATTCCGTTCTTACACATATATATTCAGTTCTTACACATATATATTCAGTTCTTACGCATATATATTCAGTTCTTACACATATATATTCAGTTCTTACACATATATATTCACTTCTTACACATATATATTCAGTTTTTACACATATATATTCCGTTTTTACACATATATATTCAGTTTTTACACATATATTTTCAGTTCTTACACATATATATTCCGTTCTTACACATATATATTCCGTTCTTACACATATATATTCCGTTCTTACACATATATATTCCTTTCTTACACGTATATAATCCGTTTTTACAAATATATATCCCGTTCTTACACATATATATTCCTTTCTTACAAATATATATTCCGTTCTTACGCATATATATTCAGTTCTTACGCATATATATTCCGTTCTTACGCATATATATTCAGTTCTTACACGTATATATTCCGTTCTAACACATATATATTCCGTTCTTACACATATATATTCCGTTCTTACACATATATATTCCGTTCTTACGCATATATATTCAGTTTTTACGCATATATATTCATTTCTTACACATATATGTTCAGTTCTTACGCATATATATTCAGTTTTACGCATACATATTCAGTTCTTACACATATATATTCAGTTCTAACACATATATATTCAGTTCTTAAACATATATATTCACTTCTTACACATATATATTCCGTTCTTACACATATATATTCAGTTCTTACACATATATATTCAGTTCTTACACATATATATTCAGTTCTTACACATATATATTCAGTTTTTACACATACATATTCCTTTCTTACACATATATATTCCGTTCTTACACATATATTTTCCGTTCTTACACATATATATTTCGTTCTTAGACATATATATTCCGTTCTTACACATATATATTCCGTTCTTACACATATATATTCACTTCTTACACATATATTCCGTTCTTACACATATATATTCAGTTCTTACACATATATATTCCGTTCTTACACATATATATTCCGTTCTTACGCATAAATATTCAGTTCTTACGCATATATAGTCATTTCTTACACATATATGTTCAGTATTTACGCATATATATTCAGTTTTACCCATATATATTCAGTTC
This sequence comes from Cyrtodaria siliqua, assembly GCA_037043455.1. NCBI lineage: Eukaryota > Metazoa > Mollusca > Bivalvia > Adapedonta > Hiatellidae > Cyrtodaria > Cyrtodaria siliqua. The sequence continues at coordinate 52,546 of JAWPHD010014439.1, forward strand.
TTACACATATATATTCAGTTCTTACACATATATATTCAGTTCTTACACATATATATTCAGTTCTAACACATATATATTCAGTTCTTAAACATATATATTCACTTCTTACACATATATATTCCGTTCTTACACATATATATTCAGTTCTTACACATATATATTCAGTTCTTACACATATATATTCAGTTCTTACACATATATATTCCGTTCTTACACATATATATTCAGTTCTTACGCATAAATATTCAGTTCTTACGCATATATGGTCATTTCTTACACATATATGTTCAATATTTACGCATATATATTCAGTTTTACCCATATATATTCAGTTCTTACACATATATATTCTGTTCTTACACATATATATTCAGTTCTTACACTTATATATTCAGTTCTAACACATATATATTCAGTTCTTAAACATATATATTCACTTCTTACAAATATATATTCCGTTCTTACACATATATATTCAGTTCTTACACATATATATTCAGTTCTTACACATATATATTCAGTTCTTACACATATATATTCAGTTCTTCCACATATATATTCCGTTCTTACACATATATATTCCGTTCTTACACATATATATTCCGTTCTTACACATATATATTTCGTTCTTAGACATATATATTCCGTTCTTACACGTATATATTCCGTTCTAACACATATATATTCCGTTCTTACACATATATATTCCGTTCTTACACATATATATTCCGTTCTTACGCATATATATTCAGTTCTTACGCATATATATTCATTTCTTACACATATATGTTCAGTTCTTACGCATATATATTCAGTTTTACACATATATATTCAGTTCTTACGCATATATACTCAGTTCTTACACATATATATTCAGTTCTTACACATACATATTCAGTTCTTACACATATATATTCACTTCTTACACATATATATTCCGTTCTTACACATATATATTCCGTTCTTACACATATATATTCACTTCTTACACATATATACCGTTCTTACACATATATATTCACTTCTTACACATATATATTCAGTTCTAACACATATATATTCACTTCTTACACATATATATTCCGTTCTTACACATATATATTCCGTTTTTACACACATATATTCAGTTTTTACACATATATATTCAGTTCTTACACATATATATTCAGTTCTTACACATATATATTCCGTTCTTACACATATATATTCCGTTCTTACACATATATATTCCGTTCTTACACGTATATAATCCGTTCTTACAAATATATATCCCGTTCTTACACATATATATTCCTTTCTTACACATATATATTCCGTTCTTCACATATATATTCAGTTCTTACGCATATATATTCCGTTCTTACGCGTATATATTCCGTTCTTACACATATATATTCCGTTCTTACACATATATATTCAGTTTTTACACATATCTATTCACTTATTACACATATATATTCAGTTCATACACATATATATTCCGTTCTTACACAAAAATACACATATAAATTCCGTTCTTACACATATATATTAAATTCTTTCACGTACATATTCCGTTCTTACACATATATATTCCGTTCTTACAAATATATATTCCGTACTTAAGCATATATATTCAGTTCTTACGTATATATATTCAGTTCTTACACATATATATTCCGTTCTTACACATATATATTCCGTTCTTACGCATAAATATTCAGTTCTTACGCATATATAGTCATTTCTTACACATATATGTTCAGTATTCACGCATATATATTCAGTTTTACCCATATATATTCAGTTCTTACACATATATATTCAGTTCTTACACATATATATTCAGTTCTTACACATATATATTCAGTTCTTACACATATATATTCAGTTCTTAAACATATATATTCACTTCTTACACATATATATTCCGTTCTTACACATATATATTCAGTTCTTACACATATATATTCAGTTCTTACACATATATATTCAGTTCTTACACATATATATTCAGTTCTTACACATATATATTCACTTCTTACACATATATATTCCGTTCTTACACATATATATTCCGTTTTTACACACATATATTCAGTTTTTACACATATATATTCAGTTCTTACACATATATATTCAGTTCTTACACATATATATTCACTTCTTACACATATATACCGTTCTTACACATATATATTCACTTCTTACACATATATATTCCGTTCTTACACATATATATTCCGTTCTTACGCATAAATATTCAGTTCTTACGCATATATAGTCATTTCTTACACATATATGTTCAGTATTTACACATATATATTCAGTTTTACCCATATATATTCAGTTCTTAGACATATATATTCAGTTCTTACACATATATATTCAGTTCTTACGCATATATATTCAGTTTTTACGCATATATATTCATTTCTTACACATATATGTTCAGTTCTTACGCATATATATTCAGTTTTACGTATATATATTCAGTTCTTACGCATATATACTCAGTTCTTACACATATATATTCAGTTCTTACACATACATATTCAGTTCTTACACATATATATTCACTTCTTACACATATATATTCCGTTCTTACACATATATATTCCGTTCTTTCACATATATATTCACTTCTTACACATATATTCCGTTCTTACACATATATATTCAGTTCTTACACATATATATTCAGTTCTTACACATATATATTCAGTTCTTACGCATATATATTCAGTTCTTACGCATATATATTCAGTTCTTACGCATATAAGTGCAGTTTTTACACATATATATTCAGTTCTTACACATATATATTCCGTTCGTAGACATATATATTCTGTTCTTACACATATATATTTCGTTCTTACAGGTATATATTCCGTTCTTACGCATATATATTCTTACACATATATTCCGTTCTTACACATATATATTCAGTTCTTACACATATAAATTCCGTTCTTAAACACATATATTCCGTTCTTACGCATATATATTCAGTTCTTACGCATATATATTCCTTTCTCATGCATATATATTCAGTTCTTACGCATATATATTCAGTTCTGACGCATATATATTCAGTTCTTACGCATATATATTCCGTTCTGACGCATATATATTCAGTTCTTACGCATATATATTCAGTTATTACGCATATATATTCAGTTTTACGCATATATATTTAGTTCTTACGCATATATACTCAGTTCTTACACATATATATTCAGTTCTAACACATACATATTCAGTTCTTATACATATATATTCACTTCTTAAACATATATATATTCAGTTCTTACACATGTATATTCCGTTCTTACACATATATATTCCGTTCTTACGCATAAATATTCAGTTCTTACGCATATATAGTCATTTCTTACACCATATATGTTCAGTAATTTACGCATATATATTCAGTTTTAACCCATATATATTCAGTTCTTACACATATATATTCTGTTCTTACACATATATATTCAGTTCTTACACATATATATTCAGTTCTAACACATATATATTCAGTCTTAAACATATATATTCACTTCTTACACATATATATTCCGTTCTTACACATATATATTCAGTTCTTACACATATATATTCAGTTCTTCTACACATATATATTCAGTTCTTACACATATATATCAGTTCTTACACATACATATTCCGTTCTTACACATATATATTCAGTTCTTACAACATATATATTCCGTTCTTACACATATATATTCGTTCTAGACATATATATTCCGTTCTTACACATATATATTCCGTTCTTACACATATATATTCGTTCTTACGCATATATATTCAGTTTCTTACGCATATATACTCAGTTCTTACACATATATATTCAGTTCTTACACATACATATTCAGTTCTTACACATATATATTCACTTCTTACAAATATATATTCCGTTCTTACACATATATATTCCGTTCTTTACACATATATATTCACTTCCTTACACATATTATACCGTTCTTAAAAACATATATATTCACTTCTTACACATATATATTCCGTTCTTACACATATATATTCCGTTCTTACGCATAAATATTCAATTCTTACGCTTATATAGTCATTTCTTACACATATATGTCAGTATTTACGCATATATATTCAGTTTTACCCATATATATTCAGTTCTTACACATATATATTCAGTTCTTACACATATATATTCAGTTCTTACACATATATATTCAGTTCTAACACATATATATTCAGTTCTTAAACATATATATTCACTTCTTACACATATATATTCCGTTCTTACACATATATATTCAGTTCTTACACATATATATTCAGTTCTTACGCATATATATTCAGTTCTTACACATATATATTCAGTTCTTACACATATATATTCACTTCTTACACATATATATTCAGTTTTTACACATATATATTCCGTTTTTACACATATATATTCAGGTTTTTTTACACATATATTTTCAGTTCTTACACATATATATTCCGTTCTTACACATATATATTCCGTTCTTACACATATATATTCCGTTCTTACACATATATATTCCTTTCTTACACGTATAATAATCCGTTTTTACAAATATATATCCGTTCTTACACATATATATTCCTTTCTTACAAATATATATTCCGTCTTACGCATATATATTCAGTTCTTACGCCATATATATATTCCGTTCTTACGCATATATATTCAGTTCTTAACACGTATATATTTCCGTTCTAAACACATATATATTCCGTTCTTACACATATATATTCCGTTCTTACACATATATATTCCGTTCTTACGCATATATATTCAGTTTTTTACGCATATATATTCATTTCTTACACATATATGTTCAGTTCTTACGCATATATATTCAGTTTTACGCATACATATTCAGTTATTACACATATATATTCAGTTCTAACACATTATATATTCAGTTCTTAAACATATATATTCACCTCTTACACAATATAATTTCCGTTCTTACACATATATATTCAGTTCTTACACATATTATGTTCAGTTTCTTACACATATATATTCAGTTCTTACACATATATATTCAGTTCTTACACATACATATTCCGTTCTTACACATATATATTCCGTTCTTACACATATATTTTTCCGTTCTTACACATATATATTTCGTTCTTTAGACATATATATTCGTTTCTTACACATATATATTCCGTTCTTACACATATATATTCACTTCTTACACATAATATTCGTTCTTACACATATATATTCAGTTCTTACACATATATATTCCGTTCTTACACATATATATTACGTTCTTACGCATAAATATTCAGTTCTTACGCATATATAGTCATTTCTTACACATATATGTTTCAGTATTTACGCATATATATTCAGTTTTACCCATATATATTCAGTTCTTTACACATATATATTCAGTTCTTACACATATATATCAGTTCTTACACATATATATTCAGTTCTAACACATATATATTCAGTTCTTAACATATATATTCACTTCTTACACATATATATTCCGTTCTTACACATATATATTCAGTTTCTAAACATATATATTCAGTTCTTACACATATATATTCAGTTCTTACACATATATATTCAGTTCTTCCACATATATATTCCGTTCTTACACATATATATTTCGTTCTTACACATATATATTCTGTTCTTACACATATATATTTCGTTCTTAGACATATATATTCCGTTCTTACACGTATATATTCCGTTCTAAACACATATATATTCCGTTCTTACACATATATATTCCGTTCTTACACATATATATTCCGTTCTTACGCATATATATTCAGTTCTCCACGCATATATGTTCATTTCTTACACATATATGTTCAGTCTTCTTACGCATATATATTCAGTTTTAACCGCATATATATTTCAGTTTTTTACGCATATATACTCAGTTCTTACACATATATATTCAGTTCTTACACATACATATTCAGTTCTTACACATATATATTCACTTCTTACACATATATATTCCGTTCTTACACATATATATTCCGTTCTTACACATATATATTCACTTCTTACCACATATTTACCGTCTTTTTACACATAATATATTCACTTCTTACATATATATATTCCGTTCTTACACATATATATTCCGTTCTTACGCATAAATATTGAGTTCTTACGCATATATAGTCATTTCTTACACATATATGTTCAGTATTTACACATATATATTCAGTTTTACCGATATTATATCAGTTCTTAGACATATATATTCAGTTCTACCACATATATATTCAGTTTCTTACGCATATATATTCAGTTTTTTTTACGCATATATATTCATTTCTTACACATATATGTTCAGTTCTTACGCCATATATATTCCAGTTTTTTACGCATATATATTCAGTTCTTACGCATATATACTCAGTTCTTACACATATATATTCAGTTCTTAACACATACATATTCAGTTCTTACACATATATATTCACTTCTTACACATATATATTCCGTTCTTATACACATATATATTTCCGTTCTTACACATATATATTCACTTCTTACACATATATTCCGTTCTTACACATATATATTCAGTTCTTAACATATATATATTCCGTTCTTACACATATATATTCCGTTCTTACGCATAAATATTCAGTTCTTACGCATATATAGTCATTTCTTACACATATATGTTCAGTATTTACGCATATATATTCAGTTTTTACCCCATATATATTCAGTTCTTTACACATATATATTCAGTTCTTACACATATATATTCAGTTCTAACACATATATATTCAGTTCTTAAACATATATATTCACTTCTTACACATATATATTCCGTTCTTTACACATATATATTCAGTTCTTTACACATATATATTCAGTTCTTACACAATTATATTCAGTCCTTACACATATATATCAGTTCTTACACAATATATATTCACTTCTTACACATATATATTCCGTTCTTACACATATATATTCCGTTTTTTACACACATATATTCAGTTTTTACACATATATATTCAGTTCTTACACATATATATTCAGTTCTTACACATATATATTCCGTTCTTACACATATATATTCCGTTCTTACACATATATATTCCGTTCTTAGACGTATATAATCCGTTTCTTACAAATATATATCCCGTTCTTACACATATATATTCCTTTCTTACACATATATATTCCGTTCTTCACATATATATTCAGTTCTTACGCATATATATTCCGTTCTTACGCGTATATATTCGTTCTTACACATATATATTCCGTTCTTTCACATATATATCAGTTTTTTACACATATATATTCACTTATTACACATATATATTCAGTCTTACGGATATATATTCCGTTCTTACGCATATATATTCAGTTCTTACACGTATATATTCCGTTCTAAACACATATATATTCCGTTCTTACACATATATATTTCGTTCTTACACATATATATTCCGTTCTTACGCATATATATTTCAGTTTTTTTTACGCATATATATTCATTTCTTACACATATATGTTCAGTTCTTACGCATATATATTCAGTTCTTACGCATATATATTCCGTTCTTACGCATATATATTCAGTTTCTTACACATATATATTTCCGTTCTTACACAATAAATATTCAGTTTTTACACATATATATTCACTTATTTACACATTATATATTCAGTTCTAACACATATATATTCAGTTCTTAAACATATATATTCACCTTCTTACACATATATATTCCGTTCTTACACATATATATTCAGTTCTTACACATATATGTTCAGTTCTTACACATATAATATTCAGTTCTTACACACATATATATTCAGTTCTTACACATACATATTCCGTTCTTACACATATATATTCCGTTCTTACACATATATTTTCCGTTCTTACACATATATATTTCGTTCTTAGACATATATATTCCGTTCTACACATATATATTCCGTTCTTACACATATATATTCCACTTCTTACACATATATCCGTTCTTACACATATATATTCAGTCTTACACATATATATTCCGTTCTTACCACATATATATTACGTTCTAAACGCATAAATATTCAGTTCTTACGCATATATAGTCATTTCTTACACATATATGTTCAGTATTTACGCATATATATTCAGTTTTATACCCATATATATTCAGTTCTTACACATATATATTCAGTTCTTACACATATATATTCAGTCTTACACATATATATTCAGTTCTAACACATATATATTCAGTTCTTAAACATATATATTCACTTCTTACACATATATATCCGTTCTTACACATATATATTCAGTTCTTACACATATATATTCAGTTCTTACACATATATATTCAGTTCTTACACATATATATTCAGTTCTTCCACATATATATTCCGTTCTTACACATATATATTTCGTTCTTAACACATATATATTCTGTCTTACACATATATATTTCGTTCTTAGACATATATATTCCGTTCCTTTACACGTATATATTCCGTTCTAACACATAATATATTCCGTTCTTTACACATATATATTCCGTTCTTACACATATATATTCGTTCTTTACGCATATATATCAGTTCTCACGCATATATGTTCATTTCTTACACATATATGTTCAGTTCTTACGCATATATATTCAGTTTTACGCATATTATATTCAGTTTTTTTACGCATATATACTCAGTTCTTACACATATATATTCAGTTCTTACACATACATATTCAGTTTCTTAACACATATATATTCACTTCTTTACACATATAT
>JAWPHD010014440.1:0-61323 GCA_037043455.1 Cyrtodaria siliqua
CCACCACACACTCGAAACTAGAATATTTTTATTTAATTTTATTTATTTTTTACATATTTCTGTGTTGCTTTTGTAAATTCTTACACATGTTGCCCCCTGTCCCCCTACCCCGCCACCCCCCACCCCCCCTCCCCCACCACATACTCGATACTAGAATATTTTGATTTAATTTTTATTTTTTTACATATTTCTGTGTTGTTTTGGTCAATTCTTACACATACCTTCTTACACACACACACACACACACACTCTTTTTTCTTTCTTTTTTTTTGTACATATTTCTGTGTTTTGGTCAATTCTTACACATAGCTATGTTGCCCCCACCTCCCCTCCCCCACCCCCACCCCACGCTCGAAATGGAATATTTTTATTTAATGTTTATTGTTTTTTACATATATCTGTGTTGTTTTGGTAAATTCTTACACATAGCTTCTGACACATATATGTTGCCCCCTCCACCCCATTCCCTGCCTCTCCACCCCCGACTACCTCCCCCCCCCCCCCCACCCTCCCCCCAACACTCCAATTTTTTCTCTTTTTTTTACATATTTCTGTGTTGTTTTGATCAATTCTTACACATAGCTTCTTACACATAATATGTTGCTCCCCTCACCCACACACACACACTCTAAAACCTTCTTTTTTTATTTTATTTTTTACATATTTCTGTGTTGTTTTGGTCAATTCTTACATATAGCTATGTTGCCCCCCTCCCCACCACCCCTCCCCTCCCCCCACCCCACCCCACCCCCACGCTCGAAATGGAATATTTTTATTTAATGTTTATTGTTTTTTTTACATATATCTGTGTTGTTTTGGTAAATTCTTACACATAGCTTCTTACACATATATGTTGCCCCTCCACCCCATTTCCTGCCTCTCCACCCCCAACTCGAAATATTTTTATTTTTATTTTGTTTTACCATATTTCTGTGTTGTATTGGTCAATTCTTACATAGCTTCTTACACATATATGTTGCCGTCCCCAACCCCCGCCTCTCCCCCATCCTCACTCAAAACTCGATTTTTAATTATTTATTTTTTTACATATTTTTGTGTTGTTTTGGTGAATTATTACATAGCTTCTTACCCATATATATTGCCCTCACCACCCCCACTACCCCCCACCACCCACCCCACCCCCACCCCCACTCAAAACTTGATATTTTTTTTTTTTCATATTTCTCTGTAGTTTTGATCAATTCTTACACATAGCTATGTTGCGCCCCAAACCCCACCCCACATTGTTTTAGCCTTGTTTTCTGATGGTATATACTAGCTATATAATTTATTATTCTCTGAAAAATCGAATAGTCGAGCTGCGCTGTTCTCCGACAGCTCTTGTTAAGTCCTGCCCCTGTTCGGCTAGACATGTGAATCCGCGGATTTCTTGTTTAATTACTTCCCTGTGAAGAAGGTTTAACTTGGAACTTAATCTTATAAATGACTGGAATAAAATGCTCTGCCAGGTGGTGTTTTTGTTGTCTCTCTGGCATAGAGACATTTATTTCGTCTTTTTTTCTGTCAAGGATAGAAATTTATTTTGTCTCTTGAACACATATTGTTGTCTCTCCAACAGGACTATGTCAGTTGGGCAAAGATATATGTTTTTATTTCTAGCATGGATATTTTTTAAAATTATTCACTCACACAGTTGGTGTGCATGCTATTGTTTCAATGTATATACAATGTGGTTATGAAGTCAGTGGTCAGGCCCACTTTACTCACCTGATGTTCATGATATTATTTCAGTGTTTGTACAACGAGGTTATGAAGTCAGTGGCCAGGTCCACTTTACTCACCTGATGTTCAGGATATTATTTCAGTGTTGGTACAACGAGGTTATGAAGTCAGTGGCCAGGCCCACTTTATTCACCTGATGTTCATGATATTATTTCAGTGTTTGTACAATGAGGTTATGAAGTCAGTGGCCAGGCCCACTTTACTCACCTGATGTTCATGATATTATTTCAGTGTCTGTACAACGAGGTTATGAAGTCAGTGGCCAGGCCCACTTTACTCACCTGATGTTCATGATATTACTTCAGTGTTTGTACAACGAGGTTATGAAGTCAGTGGCCAGGCCACTTTACTCACCTGATGTTCATGATATTATTTCAGTGTCTGTACAACGAGGTTATGAAGTCAGTGGCCAGGCCCACTTTACTCACCTGATGTTCATGATATTATTTCAGTGTTTGTACAATGAGGTTATGAAGTCAGTGGCCAGGCCCACTTTACGCACCTGATGTTCATGATATTATTTCAGTGTTTGTACAACGAGGTTATGAAGTCAGTGGCCAGGCCCACTTTACTCACCTGATGTTCATGATATTATTTCAGTGTTTGTACAACGAGGTTATGAAGTCAGTGGCCAGGCCCACTTTATTCACCTGATGTTCATGATATTATTTCAGTGTTTGTACAACGAGGTTATGAAGTCAGTGGCCAGGCCCACTTTACTCACCTGATGTTCATTATTTCAGTGTTGGTACAACGAGGTTATGAAGTCAGTGGCCAGGCCCAATTTACTCACCTGATGTTCATGATATTATTTCAGTGTTTGTACAACGAGGTTATGAAGTCAGTGGCCAGGCCCACTTTACTCACCTGATGTTCATTATTTCAGTGTTGGTACAACGAGGTTATGAAGTCAGTGGCCAGGCCCACTTTACTCACCTGATGTTCATGATATTATTTCAGTGTCTGTACATGAAGTCAGTGGCCAGGCCCACTTTACTCACCTGATGTTCATGATTTTATTTCAGTGTTTTTACAACGAGGTTATGAAGTCAGTGGCCAGGCCCACTTTACTCACCTGAAGTTCATGATATTATTTTAGTGTTTGTACAACGAGGTTATGAAGTCAGTGGCCAGGCCCACTTTACTCGCCTGATGTTCATGATATTATTTCAGTGTTTGTACAATGAGGTTATGAAGTCAGTGGCCAGGCCCACTTTACTCACCTGATGTTCATTATTTCAGTGTTTGTACAACGAGGTTATGAAGTCAGTGGTCAGGCCCACTTTAATCACCTGATGTCAATCTCCATGTATGACGGCATGAAGTTGCACAGTCGCAAGTTAGGCCACCTCTCTTCTGTGTACTGCGTTCTGTTTGACCAAACCGGCGAGTACATTTTCACGGTAAGATATAGTCGATCTTACATGAATGCTCGTTTCGTATTAAAAAAAGAATGAAACAAAGTGAATAATTATTATGCACAAGCCTTAGCAAAATCTTTCAATGACAGTATTATCATTTTAAAATTGTTCCTCCTTCAAGCAATTTGCCATGGACATTTCCAATCTGAGGGCATCATTCACCAACACGTAGAAACAACAGTGAACACACTGTTGTTAAAAGTATACATTTTCTATTTATCAGGGAGCTGATGACCTGCTTGTGAAGATATGGCAAACATCTGATGGTCGACTCAAAGCCACGCTGCGCGGACACTCGGCCGAGATCACTGATATGGCAGTAAACTATGAGAACACGCTGCTGGCGTCAGGAAGCTGTGATAAGACGATCCGGGTGTGGTGTCTCAAAACAAAGGCTCCGGTAACTATACTGCAGGGGCATACTGGCATGGTTACCTCTCTCCAGGTGAGTCACTTTTCAGAAATACAGCGTGAAGTTTTCCAGTTCAGATAAAAAAAAAAAACATAAACATGTTTACATCAGATCTACAGATGTTGAAAACTAACCCGCCAGAACCGTTTCAGGTCATAATCATTATATTGTTTGTGTGCTGATTAAAAAGTATAGGTTTATTCACGGGTTCTTATAATACCCGTGATTGAATAGGCATATAATACCCGTGATTGAATAGGCATAAAATGAATAACTCTTAATTCAGTTTTGGGGTTTGGCTAGGCTGGTTAAAGCCATTTCTATTGTGTCTACAATGTTTGGATTCTCAAAACATGAAAGTTACATATATATACCTCAGCATCAGTAGGCTTAGTACCGGTGTCCATATGTTGTAAAATTTGGCTGTTGTTGGTGGGATAGCTACTTTAAAATATGACATGTTTCAGTTTTCCTCGATGGTGAAAGGCAGTGTACACTACCTGGCATCTACAGGAGGGGATGCCTGCGTATGTTTCTGGGAGTGGAACGCAAAAAACAACAAGTTTAAGTAAGTTTCTTAGTATTCAAACTGTATAAGGAAAACCTCAATAACTCTATATGTCGAAAATAAACATTAACAAAACTGAATAAATTCGTAAACTTTTTCTACTCTCTTTATAATAATTATGGGCCCCGTTTGGATACAGGGCAAAGAATAGGGCCACTGCAGATCCAGTTGGAGGGGAAGGCAGAGGGGGTAGCCCAAGTTCATGTTCATTTTATCATTTTTTGTTCATGCTCATTAAAGGTCTTCATCATGACCCCTGCATTGTTTCAGGTGCCATCTCGCTCATATCACTAGAGCAGTGGCAGAAAAACTAACGTGGCTCCAGCGTAAATGGAGTGTCAGGGCGAGAAGGTTCTAGGCCCGTTCTCCATATTTTATCTCGATGTACATGGAGGATGAGCCTAACATGTTCATTCCTGTTAGGCGCCATATAACCTTTCATGTGTTAGTGCGCTTTAATACCCCAATTCAAAAAATAATAATTATAATTATGTGCTTCACCTGTGGACTAATAACTTTTATTAATATTTTATCTATTTAGTGCCATACATTTGTAATTAGTTCAAGGGTACACAGGTGTATTTAAGTAATGAATCGCTCATGTTTGGGAATGTGCAAAGAAAGGGAACTCAAAAGGGGTTAACATGCAAAAAAAGATAATCAAAAAGGGGTTTACAAACAAGTTTATTATTTTACATTTCTAAAAAAAACGTCCTTGTATTTGTTTAATTTCACTTTACACGCTAACCTCACTGTAATCGGACCGGAAAAATTACACATAAATATTTAGGCACTCAGCGGGTTTGAACTCAGGAACCCTTGCATGTGAAGCGAACGCTCTACCGATATCGCCATAAAAGCTAGCTCTGCGGTGAGACAGTAGTAACGCGCTTATAAACCTATCTATTTACATACACCCCCAACTGAGTCCTACTACTACAGGTCTTTTTCTAGGAGTGCCACGGAGGCTGAAATAACGGACCCTTACCGGTGGCAATTTTTTTTTCCCCCCCCCAATTTAAAGAAAAAAAATTCCAATCCACCAAAAATCACTCTTTAACTGAAAATTGTTTATAATGAACTAATTTCCCAATTTTGGCAATTTGTCGATAAAACATCTCAAATTCGATCTAGGGGGCCTTTTTTCCAAAATACCTAGGAAAAGCCCAGCCTCATACGATATCTGACTACGATGCATGCCGCTGCATGTGGAAAAGTGTAGTTGATGAGTAATTGAAAGTTTATCATTGTGGATAGGTTCACATGGATGTACATATTTGAGAATATTGTTTGATTCTATCAAACTACTAAAGTTATTAATACAAAAATTACGAAATTATTTAAGTTCAGAAAAATAATAAGGAAATGGTTTAAGTTCTTCTGTGTATCCACATATTGTGCATTATTACATGTGTTACTATATATAGTAACAAAAACAGCCTATTTTTTGTGTAATACAGGCATTGTCACTGCGGTCATATTAGATATGCGCGTGAAACGGTGGTCCAAAAATCCATATGAAGGGCCAAAAAAAACATGGCAGGCCGAAAATCCATATTAAATCTAGACTGCGTTACATACATTTAGCATTAAATTATATTTTTTTTAATAATCGACCACGAACCAGTCATATCATGCATCGGCACATGCATCCAGCGACAACTGCGATGGTTGAAAATGGCAGCTAGAATGCTCGCTACCCTTTCAAGATTACCACATTGCATGCAGGAGATCGTTAGAAGACGATACAAAAATGAGGACGGACATTAAATAATGAAATTGTGAATAACAAGAACGGTTCAGTCTAAATCACAATAATTATGACGTGAAAAAAGTGTGTGACTGACTCGGAGATGTTGAACGGCTCAAGGAAATCCAACCTGAAGAACTAAATATGCATTAAGAACTGTTTTCTTGACCATTACGAGAAAAGATGTATCAACAGCCAAACATTCATTTCTTTTTGAGTCTGTCGTGCGATAATTTGGAATTGAAAGCAAATCTAGCAATCAATTTCAAATCTAAATACCACAGGAATTCGAAAATAATGCTGACCAGTTTCCCGACGAAGAGACGACCATACTATGTAGATCTACCTAAATGTTTTTGGCGATGGTGTGATAGATTTAACATATTAAATTATACATGTACATTGTCAACTGCGTCGTTGTTTTTTATCAAACTGTCTTCAACAACCTAATATAATAGGTATAATATGTCTACTGCCGTTCGGGTCTCAATAACATTTCAAATAAAAGTCATCCAGGAAACAATAAATGTATGTGAAATAATAATTAATATCCTACCTGTTTATCCTTAAATTATATTTGCAAAACCAAATGCCATTTTTGGAATTTCCATTCTTCTACAAGCTCAAACGTAAACAGAAAGACTGACAAAGTCAATGCCGTGGAATAAAAATGTCACTGGGAAAAACATCACCATTATGACGATTTTGTTACAAAGATTACGTCAGAAACATTTCAGCGTAATTTTAAATAAGGGGTTGATTAGGTGGCTTGGGAACATGGTACCGAATTGCCTATTTCAAATGGCACATCCTATGATTTAGATATATTAACGTCATACGTTTATTTTATTCTTGTAAATCAATGAATAAAAATGGATCTAGATGAAGAATATTTAAAAAAATACACAAGTAGATAAAAAGTATTTTTACTTTGTGCAATTTAGATCTAATAATCTATCTAAAATAATATTGTTTTGGTTACACTTGTAATAAACAGGTCATTAACTGGGGCAGGTGTGCCTCTTTGTGGCATTGGCCCTTGATAGCAATATGAGGCCCTTGAGCTAAAGCTCTCGGGCCTCATATGGCTGTCTCGGGCCAATATCACAAAGAGGCACACCTCCCCAGTTAATAACCTCTAAATATTATCGGTTCTATTAAAGAAAAGGTCTGACAATGAGATATTGATGTTTATCTTGTAGCACCAAGCCAGTGAAGTTTATAGAGCGGTCTCGTGCTGGTGCACAGATCACGTGCGCATCCTTCAGTCCAGGCGGCATGTTCTACGCTGCAGGAAGTTCAGACAATGTGATTCGTATGTACCAGTTTATCACTGGATTTCCAGAGAAGATTGGAGAACTTGAGAAACATACGGTAAGTGACGATTGTAGAAATAAATATACTGCTAAATTTGCTCATTTTAGACTGAACAAAGTTTAGATATGTTTCCGCTTTTACCTTGCCCAACCCCATTTTTACCGAGCCTGTTTACGGATCTCGACATAACATGTTGTCCGGGTGTATTGTGGTCATTTCGTTCATTCATCCGTCCGTGTGTCCAATTTTTATTTCTGAATATTTTCTTCGTTACTTGCAGGATTTTCCCCGAACTCCACCAGAATGTTCAGTATGTGGATCCAACATCACATGCACAATTTGAGATTGCTGACTTACTTTCAACGAAATATAGGTCATCTCCGGTCTCTGCTACGACATGCGCATATTACTTCTTTCATGCAGGATTTTCACAAACCACCAGAATGATCCTTATATGCATCTAACATCATGTGAAAAATTTCGGGATGCTGTGACCTATTTTCTACAAAATATAGCTCACACCCGGTCTCCGCTACGCCATGCATTCCCCACTGTTAATGACATTAATTTAATATCTCTTGGGATTGACATTGGTGTTGGTCAAATCATGGACCTTTATAATAGGGATCGTCATGTAAGCCGTGGCCTTCTAGTTAGACTGCCGATCAAATTAATTAGAATTAAAAAACCTGTAATTTACTGAAAACCAACCTTTATAAAACCCTTTATTTTTATCTGAGCCTGCTAGGAGGCCCTTCTCTTTCGTAGGATTTTCACCAAACTTCACCAGAATGTTCTTTATGTGCAGAAACGGTCTCCGCTACGACATGCGAATCTTGCCTCTTTCTTGCAGAATGTTCACCAATTTCACCAGAATGTTCCTTGTATGCATCTAACTTCATTTGCAAAATTTCGGGTCGCTGTGACCTACTTTCGACGAATTATAGATCATGTCTAGTCTCCGCTACGACAGGCGTATCTTGCATTTTTCTTGCACGATTTTCACCAAACTTCACCAGAGTGTTCCTTATATGCATCTAACATCATATGTAAAATGTCAGATCACTGCATTGTACTTTCGACAAAATATAGCTACACCCGCTCACCGCTACGCCATGCATTCCTCACTGTTAATGACATTAATTTAATATCTCTTGGGATTGACATTGGTGTTGGTCAAATCATGGACCTTTATAATAGGGAATATTAATAAGTGTGTAATTTGGTGTTTTAGTGATAACATTTATCGTGGGAGTGTGGGCAGAGGAGGCGGGGAGGGTGTGGATGAGGAGCTGTAAATTGCATTAGTTTAGCACTTGGCTGCTGTCTCCAAAGCGCAGAGAGGAACATAATTTGAGGATTCAATGCAGTACTGTTGTTGCTTCATATAAAGGAGAGGATACAACAGTGTTGAATTTAACCCTCGAATTATGTCTCCCATTGGAACATTTTCTATTTGAATTGTAGAAAAATAAGATCAAGTTTATTTTAATGATTGATTGTGAGACTGTATACCATATCTGTTATATCTGTTGCATGTTACAGGAGAGGGTAGACAGCATATGTTATGCCAGCAAGGATTATCGTTTCCTGAGTGGCAGTAGGGACGGTTCGGCCAGGATCTGGAGGTATGACAGAAGTGAGTGGAGAAGCCTCGAACTCAAAGTCAGCACAGTACTCAGGAACAAGTAATGCTTTTGTAGTTGTTATATAAATGATTGTTTTAAAAACAGTATATAAAATAACATGTTGAAATAATATTTAAAGAAATATCATCAGTTTGCTTTAATAAAAAACAATAAATCATAATTATAACATAAAAAGAATTTTCTGGATTCCATCACTACTATTTCATGTATCTGGAATATGAGATTAGCTAATTAAAAATGGTGAATACAAAACTAAGTATTTTTCTGGATAAGCTGTATCAGAGATTATTATATAACCTATAAATAGACGCGTTTTCATTGGCTAAAAAGTAATTTTTTAGAAAAAATATCTAGCGATATTGACCTGTTTTTTTCTGATATTGACCAGTTTTATAAAACTGTCCCGAGATGTGATATTATTGAAAAAATCTATTGTTTAATTGTTATAAACTGTCAAATTCAAATTGAGGGTTATATAATAAAACAGTTATGGACTTTTCAGCTGTTATACATGATGTTGATATGTACCAAAAAATCATTATTGACCTCGGCTATCGCCTCGGTCAATAATGATTTTTTTGGTGCATATCACATCATGTATAACAGCTGAAAAGTCCATAATTGTATATTATTTAACTGCTAGGTTTGATTATAGGGAAATCCTTCACTAGATGATAGGCGTGTCGTTATTTTCACATTCGAGCATATAAAAAACTAAACACGCTAGAATATCCGTATAAATTAACCCAGCAGTTAAATAATCTATTTATTACATTTTAAATCACTTTGTGTATGATTTTGACCGAAATGTTTTGTTTTGTTGAACATTATCGTCGAGTGACGTTGACGTCAGGAACACTTTGTTTCATGACTTAACATCGCAGTTATTTTTGTGTTCGGAGTTGGTTATTAATATTAAGCGATTGCATTCTTTCACTGAGAAATCCCGATAGAAATGTAACAAATTGGTATATCTGTGTCAAATAGATGGTTATTGCATACCAGTTAAAGGATATCCTCATGTTTCAAGTGTTCTGGAAAAACTTACCTTACATAGATGCGGATAAAAAATCACGAGCATGAATAATGGCGTGGAAATAACAACTCCTCGGTATAACCGCTTCAGTTGGAATCTCGGCAGAGCCTCAGTTTCAATCAAAACAGTTTTACCTCGGGTTTTAATTCCCAGAGTGCAAAAGAAAAACTGTTTTATTATCGAATTGTTCAACTTTACTCTGATGCTGTCGAAGTATAGGTAGGACATTAATGTCATAATACAATGCTTGGAGTGAAAATGCATTTACTTGTATTTCCTACTGATTTACCTGGTTAGAAAGTCAGGCAGTGGCCTAGTGGTAAAGCATCCACTTCACATGCGAGAAGTCGTGGGTTCCTAAAAAAGTACTAGTATCTCCCTTGCTTGACATTCAGCATATAACACCTTTATATGCTTACCATATAACACCTTTATATGCTTACCATATAAAGGTCTTACAATTAAACACCTGTATATGCTTACCATATAACACCTTTATATGCTTACAATTTAACACCTTTATATGCTTACCATATAACACCTTTATATGCTTACCATACAACACCTTTATAAGCTTACCATACAACACCTTTATATGCTTACCATATAACACCTTTATATGCTTACCATACAACACCTTTATATGCTTACCATACAACACCTTTATATGCTTACCATATAACACCTTTATATGCTTACCATATAACACCTTTATATGCTTACCATATAAAGGTCTTACAATTTAACACCTTTATATGCTTACCATATAAAGGTCTTACAATTTAACACCTGTATATGCTTACCATATAACACCTTTATATGCTTACAATTTAACACCTTTATAAGCTTACCATACAACACCTTTATATGCTTACCATATAACACCTTTATATGCTTACCATACAACACCTTTATGTGCTTACCATACAACACCTTTATATGCTTACCATACAACAACTTTATATGCTTACCATACAACACCTTTATATGCTTACCATATAACACCTTTATATGCTTACAATTTAACACCTTTATATGCTTACCATATAACACCTTTATATGCTTACCATATAACACCTTTATATGCTTACCATACAACACCTTTATATGCTTACCATATAAAGGTCTTACAATTTAACACCTTTTATGCTTACCATATAACACCTTTATATGCTTACAATTTAACACCTTTATATGCTTACCATATAACACCTTTATATGCTTACCATACAACACCTTTATAAGCTTACCATACAACACCTTTATATGCTTACCATACAACACCTTTATATGCCTACAATTTAACACCTTTATATGCTTACCATATAACACCTTTATATGCTTACCATATAACACCTTTATATGCTTACCATACAGCACCTTTATATGCTTACCACACAACACCTTTATATGCTTATCATATAACACCTTTATATGCTTAGGCCTATAAAAAAAAATAGTGTGGTTCTTGTAACATGTTCAAAATTGGTAGGTAGGGTAGGTCGGATTTTTTTTTTTTTTTAATGATTGTTTTTTATGAACGCAAAGAAGATGCACTGAATTATTATTTTTTATTTATTTTTTCCGAAATGGACCAAAAAAAACGTCAGGGTCGGCGGGTATTCGTAGGTAGGGTCGGGTGACCCGAACCACCCAATTTTTTTTTTAGGCCTTACCATATAACACCTTTATATGCTTACCATACAACACCTTTATATGCTTACCATACGACACCTTTATATGCTTACCATACGACACCTTTATATGCTTACCTTTATATGCTTACCATACGACACCTTTATATGCTTACCATACGACACCTTTATGTGCTTACCATACAACACCTTTATATGCTTACCATACAACACCTTTATATGCTTACCATACAACACCTTTATATGCTTACCATACAACACCTTTATATGCTTACCATACAACACCTTTATATGCTTACCATACAACACCTTTATATGCTTACCATACAACACCTTTTTATGCTTACCATACAACACCTTTATAGGCTTACCATACAACACCTTTATATGCTTACCATACGACATCTTTATATGCTTACCATACAACACCTTTATATGCTTACCATACAACACCTTTATATGCTTACCATACACCACCTTCATATGTTTACCATACAACACCTTTATATGCTTACCATACAACACCTTTATATGCTTACCATACAACACCTTTATATGCTTACCATACAACACCTTTATATGCTTACCATACAACACCTTTATATGCTTACCATACAACACCTTTATATGCTTACCATACAACACCTTTATATGCTTTCCATATAACACCTTTATATGCTGAATGTCAAGCGAGGGAGATACGAGTACTTTTGTACCTTTAAGGGTAGTGCTACGAATGGTCAGCTCAGTGTTTCTTGTGTCTAAGGCGTTGTATTGCAGTTGAGCATTGAACTCCCGCTGAAAACTAAGCATTATAGTAATTAAACTTCTTTGGAGGTAACTCATATTGACTGTTATTCCTTGTTATTTCTAACTATGTACCTGTGCTTACCACAGATGTGGTGGAAAGGGTGATGGTGAGGACAGGATGAGGGTGAAAGAGGAGGCTCAGTCGGAGAATGCACAGACCAAGTTAAAGGTTACCATGGTTGGCTGGAACAACGACGACTCCCTCATCATCACGGCCATCAGTGACTACTCCCTCAAAATCTGGTGTTCACATACTGGTGATCTCAAACATATACTCAGGGTAGGTTCATTTGGTTGAAAGGGGTACATCAGGCTTTCCATGGCAGTCTAGGGGTCCAGGGGCCCATTTCACTAAACTTAATTTTGATTGTACGTTAAATTCTTAAAATCCTTTTTGCTATTCAAGTAACACAAGTAATGAAATTTGATTTTCTAATATATCTTTATCTTTGCATTATCTCCACATATCCTTAACTACCTCAAATGATAAGGAAAATAATAAGCACAGTTTCTAACTTTGGACTTACAAACAAAATTATTGTACGATGTTTAGTGAAACAGCCCACTGGTTATGTTCTAAAAGGCCTAAACACCAGGGTTAATTTAAGACTTTGCGCCCAATTTCATTAAAAAAACTATGGTGAATTAAAATGTTAGACCACAATGCTCACACCATAGTTTGGTTTATATGTTACCATCTAACATGGTTATGAAAATACTCAATGTAAACGATTTTCAACGTTGAAAAACATCTAAAACAACGATTACGTTATTTTAAGGCAACGTTACGTTCAAACAACAAATTGAACTTGTTAGAAACACGATAAAGCTGTATATTTTCTTCTTTTGATGCTGAGAGATTGACGTACAATGTAAGTTGTGAGAATGTGTTTGTATTATGTTCAGTATCTCAAAAATGTGTGTATAAAAATTAAAATACATAAAAATCCCTGTCAGATAAAAAATAAAATATTTCCAGCGGGTTTATATCGTGCGAGATCAAAACCTGGTGTTTTGGACTTGAAACACATCGAAACCGCGGGCCTATGGCCCTTGGTATCGATGGTCTTCAAGTCCCGCCCACCAGGTTTTGATCTGGGACAATATAAGCCCGCTGGAAATATTTAACTTCTTAATTAAATTGGAAATATTTTTAAAATTTTATATCCTTCTAGAAAAAGTCTGTCAGATCTACCCCCTTTAATGGGATACATTATTGATCTTGCTTTACTTTTTGAAAGTAAACATGTTTTAACATATTAAAACTAAGAGAGGTTCTATAAGTTTGGAAAGGTGAATAACTCCAGTCAAAGTCTGAATTCTTTAAATTTAATTCTCATTTAATGCTCAATTTAATAAAACATTAGAGACAACTGTTGACAATGCTCAGAATGGAATTTATCACATAACTTGCGGAGTGTAATAAGGCCATGATGTTATTATCGTATTACTCAAGTGAAATAAATATGAAAATGAAGGTCGAAACATCATTCGGGCCTTTCCGTTCCGCTCGGTGTGCATCGGAATTGCCTCGTTGATTTCCATGACCGTTTAAAATATCAGATTACAGAAATCGACGATGTAGTTCCGTTGATCAGTGGCATACGGAGAAGAACGAGTGAACATACAATGTCCTCAAAAACATGACATCATCAACCGCCAATGTCGTATATAGAAAGCTACAAGGAAGCTGCAATAAAAAATGTTCCTTTTGAGGCTTTTTTGGAGTTATATGATATTAAATAAAATCTCACATTCGTACCTGTAGATTTAATATTAAATTCATTAAACTCACATTCATACCTATTTAATATTGAATTTATTAAACAAGTTTGATCAAATTTCATGTCCTTTATTTAAATTGCATTCACTGTATTTACTAGGTGTAATTTATGCCATTTTATGACTGATTTGACTTGTCTATACACAGGCACACGAGGATGAGGTCTACGTACTGGAGGCCAGTCCCATAGACCCGCGCATCATGTTGAGTGCGGGCCATGATGGCAAAATCATCATCTGGGACATTATCAAGGGTGTCAAGGTCAAAGGATTCTTCAATTTGGTGAGTATTAAACAAGAAGTTAATTTATTCTTAGAGAAAGCTTATGTTTGGATAAAAATGTTCAGCGTTTAAAAATGCTTTAATTCGAAAGGAGGTTTATTGCTTTTAGGGCATAATTATGTCTCCCCCACCATATCGAGATGACGTGCAGAGCGCAACTTCCAGCCACGTCTCCATATCTCTTGAACCGCTTAAGGGATTTTGAAATAACTTGGCACAAATGTTCTCCATATCGAGACGGCGTGCAGAGCGCAACTTCCAGCTACGTCCTTTCAAGGTCACACTTAGAGGTCGAAGGTCATATGCACAATTTTTCGAGTACGCTCCATATCTCTTGAACTGCTTGAGAGGTTTTGAAATAGCATTGCACCAATGTTCACCATATTGAGACGACATGCAGAGCGCATCTTTCAGCAAGGTTGGTTCATATGCATTACACTGAGAGTGTGGGGGTTTGTGGGGGTGGGGAGACATATGTTTTTGTTACAAAAACAACCCCGTCTAGTCATAGAGATGTTCACATATTTCAAAATTGAAAAAACGTTCTTATACATATTTCTAAAAAATGATCAGTGTTTCTGACAGAAATTGCAAAAGGAGGTATTTGTAAATGAAATACATAGCCACACGATTAAGTATTTTTAAATTAACAAGTTGTGTGTTTACTCCTGCGTAGATTGAAGGTCAAGGTCATGGTGCTGTGTTCGACTGCAAGTTCTCTCCAGATGGCACTAGTTTTGCTGCGACAGACTCACATGGTCACGTCCTGATTCATGGATTTGGTTCAAATGAAAAACATAAAAAGGTAGATGGTGGTTTGTGCGTGGAAATGCCATGATTTGAAAACTGAATTGTAATATTCTATGTATATCTATAGAAAATAATAAATAAAACACCAGTAAGTGCAAAAATTCTGATTTTAGACTCAAAACGATGAATGAAAGTGAATGAAAGAAACCATGATAAAAGTCCACCAATCAGTGGTGGCAAAAGTTTTAAAACAAAAGAACATCAAAAAATAGCCTCAAAATAGCGACTTCCGAGTAAAATTCCTAACAATTATTTAAACAAAATACATTTATGTATTTTATATATTCCTTGTGATTTATCCGGATTCTTGTATAAAATGTGTTTTTTCACGCTGTTTGAGTTCCTGTAAATTTAACCATACCTTCATGAACATTGATAATAAACATGTCAGATATAAATGCTAGCATTTTACTTTATATACTGTACAAGGGCTTATCAACATATCATGTTTGGTTTAAGATTCCTGATGCAGTGTTTTTCCACACGGACTACCGACCACTGATGCGTGACTCTAACAACTATGTCTTGGATGAGCAGACGCAGCAAGCTCCACATTTAATGCCCCCACCCTTCCTGGTGGATATTGATGGTAACCCCTACCCACCTCCACTCCAGAGATTGGTACCCGGCCGGGAGAGTTTCAATGATGACCAGCTGGTACCACAACTGGCACTCAATGAAGAAGGTGTGTACAAAGAGGAGTCCTCGAAGATTACACTGGTTGAATGTTTTTTTAAACCATAGTTTCCAATGTAAATCATCCGGTTATTAGTATGAGTGTCATTGGACAGCGGGCGGATTAAGATCAACTTTTTGAATAAGAAGTTTGACCGAATTTCACATCATAACTTGAATTCTATCCCAGCATATTGATTTGATATTTGCACAGTTGTTACATGTGAGTATAAGACTGCTAGTTATCCAACAATAACAAGTCGGTTAAAAATCCTGTGTTCATGGATTATTCACTTTTCTTGGTTAAAATTAAAATAGCAGACATGATCAGTGATCGTAGTTAGGGAAGATTATGCAATGGTCCAAGATCTGGCGGTTAACTTTTATTTGTGATTGTTTCTGGATGGAATTTTTTTAAACTTCACTGGAACATGCTTTATGATGTCTTACTGGTCCTAAATGAAATTTAGGTTTGAAAATAGACCTAAGAATTAGTGATATGCTGGTTCCGTTGATCCGTAACATGGAAACTAAATGTTTTATTTAAAAATAATGTTCATGAAATACTATTGTGTGCATTAGGTATATTATCCCGACTTAACAATTTCCCACAATTGTGTAGCGTTGTGGTTTAGTGGTTGGACCCAGGATCGAAAAGTTGCGGGTTTGATCCTGCCATGACTAGATGTTTTGTGTCCCTGAGCAAGACATACTAAGTACTGCTTCTACAGGGGTAGATGTCAAGGTGATTTAAATAATTTCAAAGAGCTTTCGTTACAATCAATGTAAAATGAATAAGTTTAAACTATTGAACACTTTTCCGTGTAGTAATACAAATATTTCACTCATTATAAGGGTGTCCATTCTAGAAGGTAGCTGTCGGTAGCTTTTTTTTACTTTACAAATTTATTCACAAAATATACTGTGACCTTTTCATAATTGTTTATTTTTGTGATGTTTGCTTTCCCCACTTGAAAGTCACAAATGCATTTAGCATGCACATATTCACTAGATGAACTTCAGTACTTAATTTTCAGAACAAAAGCTCATTCAGGTTTATATATTTACAATATATATTATAAACATAGTACAACTCTGAATTTCAGGTGAACAGGAAGTGATGGGAGATCGTGAGCCTGAGATTGCTGATCCTATTGCTGGTCCCAGTGCTGAAGCACACCCTGCTCCTGACTCCAATGTTACTTCTCCTTCTGTAAATCACTCGAGTGTTACTTCCCCAACGGTGGCTGATCCAAGTGTAGAGGCTCTTCTGTTGCCCGGCACCAGTGGGGAGGTACAGGTGGAGCACAGACCAAGTATAGACCATATGATTGAGGAGCTGGCTAGACAGCAGGATGAACGTCTAGCGGCTAGGGGAGAGGTTCCCATTGGCTCTCCACCTTCACAGCTGGGCTCTCCAGCGCCACAACTTGGCTCTCCTTCACAACAGCTTGGTTCACCTAGGGCCATTCAGAGGTCAATCTCGGGTAAGTTGTTTGCCAGACATACAAGTCATATTAATAAATGTTGAAAGTCTTTTCGTCACTCTGACAATTCTTTCAAGCAATCACTCAAATATTTTTAATATCATGACCATATAGAAACAAAAATTCATTGAGTTCCTCGGTTCAGACTTCGAGAATTGGTGTTTATTCTGGCCTATAGAGGGCTTTTTACCTTCTGTAACAGAGGCATGTAAAAAGCCTTTTCCCAATTGAAAACCTGACTGACTTTTTCCATCTGGCAGAAATAATTGCCCAATCAGAAAGCAGCAGTCTCTCAGAATTCGAGAATAGGCATTAATTCTGCAATCTGCTTTTTTTCTGTTATAGTCAGTTCTGACTGAGAAGTCCGTAATTATAACAAATAATGATGAAAGTATAAGAAAAGCAGAGGATTGTCATATTTACTACATTGCTGACATCTTACATCTTTCCCAAAATGAGTGCATGTTTTTTTTCCAAAATGGCCAGGCATGGGCCTCTTCCCAATTCTTTGGAAGAAACACCTGCTATAGGCTGACATGTTCTTAATACAGTTGCAGGTGTGGGCAGTACTCACATGGTGGGTATGAGACGTGTTGGCGAGACGGAAGGGGTTAGACAGTCACTGGGCAACATACAGCAGAGGGCAACCTCCAAGGACATAGCCGCCCTTAGCAGACGGGTTGTAGTCAAGGCGCTTGACCCTGCAGTTCTTAAGTATGTTTAGATTAATAAAAATCTTAAATAATCATTGTATAGCACTTAAGGCATCAACCATTTAATTTTTAACAGGAGAGCTGCGATTTTCATTTCAGTCATAATTTATTTTTCAAGTTAAGATGGAGCCTGGGTTATGTTGAGATGCTTTGAGATTTACCGGCCCCAGAACAGTAAGGTTATTTGCATCCAACAAGGATGAACATGGCAGTATATACTCCATTGTTTTAATAAAGGTGAACTTGTGATGATTGGACCTAAAGCCTGCACAACACAGAGTTGCAACACACACACAGAGTAGTGACACAACACAGAGTTGCAACACAACACAGAGTTGCAACACAAACCCAAAGTTGCAACACAAACACAGAGTTGCAACACAAACACAGAGTTGCATCACAACACAGAGTTGCGACACAACACAGAGTTGTGCATAACACAGAGTTGCGACACAACACAGAGTTGTGCATAACACAGAGTTGCAACACAAACACAGAGTTGCGACACAACACATTTGCAACACAAACACAGAGTTGCAACACAAACACAGAGTTGCAACACAACACAGAGTTGCAACAACAGAGTTGCAACACAAACACTGAGTTGCAACACAAACACAGAGTTGCAACAAACACAAACACAGAGTTGCAACACAACACAGAGTTGCAACTAGTGATGGTCCGATTGTCGCTACGTCGCCGACATCGGTTAGGAAAATCCAGAGCGACGATAATCGATTACGAATTTCTGTTCCGCGACGTCGCGAAAGTTTTATACCATACCCAAGGGAGACAAATCAGTGATCACGTTGTCAGCGATGGAGAACTTCAACAACTTTTTCCTCATCCAAGAACAAAAACTAAATCGCTGGCATTGGATTTCTTTAAATTTAAAAAAGAAGGCGACTGGAAGATCGATACATATTCACACCCAATATTTCGCTGTATTCGTGTACATTTATAAATATTTAGATAGTTAAATGGAAATAATACTATGTTGGAATGCACATTTAAAAATTATAATTGAAGCTCTATTATTTGATCTATTTCAAGAAAAAGTAATGGCTTCATTATTTTTGAAATCACCCATATGTGAATGTGTCTGTCATATGACTCAGTAATTACTTTTCTTCTTTTGTTAACTTGTTAGCCAGTTTGTGTCAAGGTAACTGTTTCGGCTGTTTGTCAAATTGTCATTTACAAAATTACAATAATGAATTTTAATGATTATAAAGCAGCAGACAAAAGCATTGTTATTTTTGCTTGTCCATTTCCACAAATGATGTCTAATGCTAATATACTTTTTTCTGTTTTTATTTTAATTGTAACAGAAATTACTTTCTACAAACAGTGAAGATTGTAGAGTCTTGCTTGTCAACAGTTCGGCAGGGATGGAAACTAAGCTTGGTTGCCCAAACGGGCAACCATCTTATGAATTTTGGTTGCCCAGCTGAAAATGAGCCCATGGCATGTTCTGAGCATATGTTTAAGTTTAGCTTGTCGAAAAAGCTAGTCGCCTGGGCGGACTACCAACTTATGAAATTTACTTGCCCAGTTTGGAATTTAGTTGCCCGGGCGAACGGGCAACCATTAGTTTCCATCCCTGAGTTCGCTTTTGATTGAATGATTCTTCTACTTCAACCGATTATTAATCGGAAAGTTATCGATTATACACCATCCGATTAAACCGATTATCGATTGTTAAAAATTACAGCCGATTTCCATCACTAGTTGCAACACAAACACAGAGTTGCAACAACAGAATTGCAACACAAACACAGAGTTGCAACACATTCTATTGTAACAGTCCATATAGTAGCGATCAGGAAAAACATTCATCCTTTTCTGACTCCCTGGGGCCTAATAAAATGAAAATATTGGTCTCTTCTATAAGGCAGCCTTTCATATTGTGGCACAATAAATACTTTTGTTATAATTACAGGAAAAACGAGAGTATGCGAGTTGCAATGGCCGAGGCAGAGGTGCGCCATTACAACGTGGAACGGAAGAAGAAGAATGTGGTAGTTAGACGTGACAATGGTGTGAGTACAGTATGGTCGGTCATCTCTCGCAGTGCCTCTCATAAGCTCATCTCACACATCGCCATTCTGGATAATTCAGATCATGTTTACATCCAAACGCCTGTGGTCAACATCCCCATACATTCTGGATCATTTAGTTCATGTTTACATCCAAACGCCTGTGCTCAAATCTTTTCTAAATAGTCACCTCTAGTGTTCAAAATAATGAATAAGTATTTTTTAAAATTACTTCATGTTCTGTAGGTGAAAAATCAGTAAAAGAAAATTTATTATCACAAATATTATTTACTAACTCGAAACACAAAAATAACTGGCATTAAGTCATGATGTGAACAAAGTGTTGAGGACATCAACATCATTTGCTGAGAAACACAGCGAAACATTTTGGTTAAAGTCATACACAAGCTATTAAATTTAAATGTAATGAATAGATATTTGACTGCTGGGTTTGATTATATAAAGGATATACCATGAGTGACTGTATTATGGATTTTAAAAAACAAGTTGGTTAAAATGATAGGATACGAAGCTGTGCCGAGTATCCTATCATTTTAAGCAAAGAGTTCATTTAAGTCAGTAATACACAGTCGGGAATGTAAGACTCTATTTATCACATAACACACCTACGACATGATAGTTCACTATAATGTTGTCAATTTACCTTGTATACAACAGCAATTTGTAAGAGAAATCATGACGTCGTTTTGTTGTCATGACGTCAGCTACATTACACGGCTGTAACGTGTTCGCCCAAACAAATAATGCGACACCTTAAACTACATTTAACATTACTAACATGCATTTTATAAAGTAAGTAGTGTATTACGAGAAATAAGTCATGGCTTTATTACACTCCCAGAAGCCATGTTATTTGATTAAAGGAAATCCTTTATGAGACGATATGAGCGTTTTGTTATGTCACTCGCTCTTGTCCTTTAGTTCATAGTTGATTAAAAGAACCACACACCTACCATCTCTTAAAGGATTCCCTATAATTGAACCCAGCAGTTACATAATCTCAATAAAATTTATAGAAATAAAATATGTCAAATTGCTTTAAGTTCATGATTTACTAAACATTTATTTCATAATGTAAACAATTAAGAATATGTTTTGTTAGGCACAAATCTTTTTTACCTATTTTGGTTTCATCTTGGCTACCACATTATTATAATCAAAATTCATGAAAATAATTCTCTACCTATATCGAGACGAAAAACGATCCATGCGTAATTCTCAGTTAATATGTATGTTTTGCATAGTTACATCTTCAGTGTAGTCATCAGTCAGTGATCATCATCACTTCTGATGATGTAATGGACGAGTAGGAGTAAGTCATGCTGAGGGTAACCATGGATACGACCATCATACTGTATTGATATGCTTTCCTGTTGTACTGCATTCATAGTAGGCTAATATCTAACATACATCTAGACTAGAATATACTCACCATATCTGTTATAGGGGAAACTTGAACTTGGGACTCGTCTTTAAAATAAAGATTTAATTGGATAAACACTAAGAGGTTCACCATGTGCATTTCGTCAGTTAAAAATATGATGCAAGATTCTCTATGCACGAGGCATTGTACGCATTTAATATATAACTTATTATTTTTGAACACTTGAGTCCCAAGCTTAAGTCCGAAATAAAACCTGCGTATATTGGATTGTTTCCTTTGCATGGTTATGATATAGATGACATGGTCAGAATTTATAAATACAAATCTGAAAATTGTGAAGAGGACACCACCATTTTGGTCCCATTGCTGTCGTCTGGTTGGGAACATCAATAGATATTGCTAGAACTTCTTTTTTTCTTGTGTTTTGTTGTTAGCTATGTAGTATTTCATGTATATGCATGTGCATAGTAAACTAGTAATTCTGCAACACACCTTTTGTAAACGTTTCCATCTGAATGTGTGTCATGTTGAGCATACGGATCAGGAATCATTCACCCATGGTACCAGGATTTGGATTTGCACTGTTTTTGTATTGTGAAGCACTTTCATCACTACTTGTTGAGTTTGTACATGTAATAGACTCCCCAGTGAATGAGTAGAGTAGTCTCCCCTGCATCTCAAATGCATGGGTTGTCTCCCCTCATATCTTACATTGCATGGCTATTCTTGCCTCATACTCATCAATGCATGCACATATATTGTGAACATAGATAACCTGTGTAGGACAATTGTAGTTACGTTTTGAATGGAGATAGTATGTGTAGACGATTGTAGTTACGTTTTGCATGGAGATGGTATGTGTAGACGATTGTAGTTACGTTTTGCATGGAGATAGTATGTGTAGACGATTGTAGTTACGTTTTGCATGGAGATAGTATGTCTAGACGATTGTAGTTACGTTTTGCATGGAGATAGTATGTGTAGACGATTGTAGTTACGTTTTGCATGGAGATAGTATGTGTAGACGATTGTAGTTACGTTTTGCATGGAGATAGTATGTGTAGACGATTGTAGTTACGTTTTGCATGGAGATAGTATGTGTAGACGATTGTAGTTACGTTTTGCATGGAGATAGTATGGGTAGACGATTGTAGTTTGCATGGAGATAGTATGTGTAGATGATTGTAGTTACGTTTGCATGGAGATAGTATGTGTAGATGATTGTAGTTACGTTTTGCATGGAGATAGTATGTGTAGACGATTGTAGTTACGTTTTGCATGGAGATAGTATGTGTAGACGATTGTAGTTACGTTTTGCATGGAGATAGTATGTGTAGACGATTGTAGTTACGTTTTGCATGGAGATAGTATGTGTAGACGATTGTAGTTACGTTTTGCATGGAGATAGTATGTGTAGACGATTGTAGTTACGTTTGCATGGAGATAGTATGTGTAGACAATTGTAGTTACGTTTTGCATGGAGATAGTATGTGTAGATGATAGTAGTTACGTTTTGCATGGAGATAGTATGTGTAGACGATTGTAGTTACGTTTTGCATGGAGATAGTATGTGTAGATGATTGTAGTTACGTTTTGCATGGAGATAGTATGTGTAGATGATTGTAGTTACGTTTTGCATGGAGATAGTATGTGTAGATGATTGTAGTTACGTTTTGCATGGAGATAGTATGTGTAGATGATTGTAGTTACGTTTTGCATGGAGATAGTATGTGTAGACGATTGTAGTTACGTTTGCATGGAGATAGTATGTGTAGACGATTGTAGTTACGTTTTGCATGGAGATAGTATGTGTAGACGATTGTAGTTAAGTTTGCATGGAGATAGTATGTGTAGACAATTGTAGTTACGTTTTGCATGGAGATAGTATGTGTAGATGATTGTAGTTACGTTTTGCATGGAGATAGTATGTGTAGATGATTGTAGTTTACATTCTCGTAAAAACATTCACCATATCATGCATACCATCAGTTTATCCATCTGTCAGCAAATTAATTATGCGGTAATTCAACAAATGGTTAACATTTGTACAAGGAAGGCAGTTATTTGTAATCATTTGGCTTGTTCTTGAATTATCTTTAAGAAGTAACTTTATGTTTACATCATTTTTAACTTGTTCGTCTTCTTCCTAATGAAATAAAAACAATAATGTAAATATCTTGCATTTTTAATCGTGTTTGGTTTCTGCTTTACTTCAAAAAGCTTACATCAGTAAAATCTAGCCAGTTTAAATTCTCAGGACATTTTTAGAAGACCCTTAAATGGATGTATATCAGCTTCATTGCTTTGCGGTTTATGTGTCATGTGATATATTTTAGGATGAGCCAATAGACAAGGGAATGTCCACTAGAAAGAAGAAGACGACGAATAAGCGTGGTGGTGAAACAGCACGTGGCGAGGACATTGAGGAGACGGCCACCAACCGACTGACGCAACGCGCCTTGTACGACACGGATGAGGAGGTGAGTGATCTAACCTGCTGCGAAGTACAAAATTATTATGGATGTTTAATGGAAAGATACGTACCAATCTAGGAACCATGAGTATCAGTATCATAGTATCAGGTTTCTGTGGTTCTTGAACCTGCTTTAACAATAGGTTTCGAAACAAGGGACCGCCTGGTATACATCCCCATCTGACAGACGCGCTTAGGAATTGTGCCTTGCCAAAGGACAAATGAAAGAATACTGGTATAGGTGAAACAGGGACAAATTGTTTTGCATATGTCTTTCAAAACTGTGGTTTTGCTAATTATAGAAAAAACATTCTATAATCCATGTATCATCTCCTTGGAACTTTAAATATTATGTCTTTGAAAGCTTTCCAGGATTAACTTCAGGCTGAAAGTTTGCTTTGAGGATAGACTAAGACTGCATTCACCTTATGACTAACTATTGTTTGGGGCGCTTCTTCTGTCAAAGGTTTTATTGACCTGACCTTTCACACACAATTTAATGAGTACCTTAATAAGTTATATATCTGACAGTGAAATAGGCATTTTTTATAGTGGTAAATAAAAATACCTCATTTCAAAAGCCGTTGGGAAATAAATTTTAAAAAGAAGCACATGCAAAAGTTGTTCTTGATTCAATGGGCAAAAAATTCTCCATCAAAAATTAGTAAAATATTTTTATACTCCCGCTTTCACAAAGTGAAGTGGGGTCTATATAGGATTCACGTCCATTGCGTCCCGTCGCCTAACACATTTTTTAATACTTACAGATCTCAAACAGTTTGAATGGGTTGTTTCCAAACTTCATATACTCATAACAGTTGATGACCTTATGTTCCTCTCCATCTCTCATTGTTTATTGCCTAATTCATTGCAGAAGTATAGCCCTTTGTTTTTCACTAAGGGCTGTTCCAGGAAAAAAGGCCTGGGGGAGCAAGAACGACAGTCAAAAAAAAAAAAAACACCCACAGAAGTCGATTTATTTTCCACCCCCCACCCTCAGAATTTGAATTCGCCAAGAACCCCTCACCCACAGAATTGGAACTTTTTACCAATTTAGTAAATTTGATAAATTGACCTTCAAATCACTCTTATAATCAGTGCTCCAGATAAGCTTTTTCCTAGCGGTAACATTGCTGAGGATTGGGTCTATATTCATAAAGAAAACAATCTTGTAGGCCTGGGTCCATATTCATAAAGAAAACAATCCTGTAGGCCTGGGTCCATATTCATAAAGAAAACAATCCTGTAGGCCTGGGTCCATATTCATAAAGAAAACAATCTTGTAGGCCTGGGTCCATATTCATAAAGAAAACAATCCTGTTGGCCTGGGTCCATATTCATAAAGAAAACAATCTTGTAGGCCTGGGTCCATATCCATAAAGAAAACAATCTTGTAGGCCTGGGTCCATATTCATAAAGAAAACAATCCTGTAGACTTGGGTCCATATTCATAAAGAAAACAATCTTGTAGGCCTGGGTCCATATCCATAAAGAAAACAATCTTGTAGGCCTGGGTCCATATCCATAAAGAAAACAATCCTGGAGGCCTGGGTCCATATTCATAAAGAAAACAATCTTGTAGGCCTGGGTCCATATCCATAAAGAAAACAATCCTGTAGGCGTGGGTCCATATTCATAAAGAAAACAAACCTGTAGGCCTGGGTCCATATTCATAAAGAAAACAATCCTGTAGGCCTGGGTCCATATTCATAAAGAAAACAATCCTGTAGGCCTGGGTCCATATTCATAAAGAAAACAATCCTGTAGACCTGGGTCCATATTCATAAAGAAAACAATCCTGTAGGCCTGGGTCCATATACATAAAGAAAACAATCTTGTAGGCCTGGGTCCTTATCCATAAAGAAAACAATCCTGTAGGCCTGGGTCCATATCCTTAAAGAAAACAATCCTGTAGGCCTGGGTCCATATTCATAAAGAAAACAATCCTGTAGGCCTGGGTCCATATTCATAAAGAAAACAATCCTGTAGGCCTGGGTCCATATTCATAAGGAAAACAATCCTGTAGGCCTGGGTCCATATTCATAAAGAAAACAATCCTGTAGGCATGGGTCCATATCCATAAAGAAAACAATCTTGTAGGCCTGGGTCCATATCCATAAAGAAAACAATCCTGTAGGCCTGGGTCCATATCCATAAAGAAAACAATCCTGTAGGCCTGGGTCCATATTCATAAAGAAAACAATCCTGTTTTCTTTAATAACAATTGATAAACATTTCTCTGTTATTTGGTTACGCTCAATAATGTGCTTTAATACTTACAGACAGTGTCCTTTTAAAGTTTGTTGTTATATTTTCGTACTTACAAAACATAAAAATATTGAGAAAGTAAGAGTAAAAAAAAAAGAAGAGTTTTTCACACAATTCCGTGGGGCCGGGAGGAGGGTTAGAATTCCGTGAGATTTCATCTCACGCCGTGAGATTTCATCTCACGCCGTGAGGTATTACATGTATGTACACCCTCCAACAACTCAATACGATTTACATTTCACCCCCCACCCACAGAATTCGAATTCTTCTGACACCCCCAACCCACATAATTAGAATTCTTCTGACACCCCCACCCCCAGATTTTGAATTCATTTTCGTTCCGATTCTCCCTCCCCCCCCCCCCCCCCCCCCCCCCCGAGCATCTCAAAAACTACTGGTGGGACTACAATGAAACTTCATACAATGATAGAGAACAATGAGAGGAAGTGCAGAGTTCAAGAACCATAACTCTTGTCTTCATTTAAATTAGAGTTATTGCCCTTTGTAAATTTATACTTACAATTCTTGTCCAGAGCATAACTCAAACACTACTGATGGGACTACAGTGAAACTTCCCCTAAAAGAGGGCAATGAGAGGAAGTGCAGAATGCAAGAACCGTAACTCTGTCTTAAATCAAAATAGAGTTATTGCCCTTTGTAATTTTATATTTAGAATTTTTGTACGGAGCTTAACTTTAAATCTACTTATGGGATTGCAGTGAAACTTCACACAATGATAGAGGGAAATGAGAGGAAGTGCAGAGCGTAAGAACCGTGACTGTGTCTTCATCAAATTAGAGTTATTGCCCTTTTTAATTTTATACTTAGAATTCTTGGTCAATGAATAACTTCAAAACCACTTGTGGGACTGCAATGCAACTTCACAGAATGATACAGGGCAGTGGGAGGAAGGGCAGAGTGCAAGAACTGTAACTCTGACTTCATTTGAATAAGAGTTATTGTCTTTTGTAATTTGATACTTGTTATCCTTGTCTGGAGCTTGTCATAAAACTACTTATTGAACTGCAAATTGAATACTGCTGGTTGATACAAGGCCATATGATAAGTTCAGGATACAATTCGGGGAGCATCCATCGGTTCTTCCGATTTTTTTTGAAACTTTTTCGAATTGAATGTTTCCAAACTTCATATACACATATACACATAGATTGTTGATGCTGAATTTATTACTTTGTTTGACTAAAATCTTTCACTCTATAATGAACTTAATGTGGCTTTCAGTTCAAAAGTTTTTTATGGATTGTTATTACACTTAACCTAAAGTTTACATGTGATGATATGATGTGTCTCTGCATCAATGGTTTTCGATTCTATGCATTTTTTTTACAGAATTATGGACCTATGTTTTACTTAAAAAAAAAATCACATTAAAAAAATTAACAAATATTTTAGACATTTATTATTATTAATTTTGCCCATTCTCATCAGCTGTAAACTAAAAGCGGGGGTGTATTCATCACATTCAGCGATAGTTTTGAATTTCAGTTCAAAAATTATTTTTATGTGTTGGATAAATCTTAAGACACCCTGAAAGTTGTATCATTAAATATTAAAAGCTAATTGAATTGATTCAAGATTACTAATTTTCTGTTGTCAACAAGGAGTTTACATTGGAGAAGCTCTATCGACAAATTGTTTTGGATATCTGAATATATAGTATCTATTTATTTTACTCAGCTAGAAGAAGAGTTAGACTCGGATATGTGGAATGAAGATGAATCTACCATGGGCAATGGGTATGTTAATTTACTATAGCTTATGCTCATGTATTCTCTCATAATGTCTACGAGTTAGTGAGGCCTCGATTACTATAGCTTTTGCATGTTCTTGCCGTTTTTATGAGTTAATTTTACCTCAGAAACGAGAATTCTCATTTACCTTTTTCCTGAATTAGTAAACTTATAACAAAACAAGTAGATGTGTTGTATATGTCCAATTAACATTTCAAATAATCCAGTGATTTTCTCCACATGATTCATTTCATGACTGATTAAAAGTAAAAGCTAGCTACAATGCAGACAGCAACATACACTATACAGACCCCTGTAAAATAGGCAGTGTCCATGTACATTTGGTCACCTATATTCTGTTTTGTCAGCGACTCGAGTGATTACTCTGACTGGGGAGTTGACACTGGTTCCAACCTACAGCCACCCAAGCGTACATCCAAGCGTGTGAGAAAGCGCAAGCGCTACACAACCACGGAGTCGGAGGAGGAGGAACAGGAGGAGGAGCTAGAGGCACACCATAGCCGAGAGAGCAGTCAGGCACGTGATACACGTGGGAAGGCACCAAAAAAGAAAGAAAAAGACAAACAGCCTGTCAGAAAGAAACGAATTGTCAAGGTAAGAGGAGATTCCCAGATGGATTTGTTGTTGTCAATGCAGAGCTAATGGAGTGTACAAGGAATTTAATATGTAAACTATTTGTATGTCATTCGGCTTTCCTCTTGACACAAAATAATCATGTTTTATTCAGTAATACAAATGACCATTTGGTCGATGTGTATACATTTTAACGCACAACAAGTCTTACATATCGTCATGCCAGATCACGTAAGTAATATAATGAACATTTTTGCCATTTCACATTTTTATGTATTGTTCCATCTGGTGTGTTTAACTGTGACATGTCATCAGTAGCTGTGATATATTGTGTGTAATTTGACCTAAGGTGGCATCTCGGCTGTGTAACTGTAACATGGCAAGTGTCGATGGTTCAATTTAACACTGTTCTAACTGCATATAAATAAAAAAGAAGATACAGCAATGTTTCATTGAACCCTCGGTGTGTATTAAGTGACATCTGCTATTACAGAAAAAGCTCACTGCCTCAGATTCCGCGTCCAATGCTGCACAACTTCCCGGTAAGACACCCGAGGAGCAACAGGAAATACTGATGAGGTATAGACCACCAGACTGGCTCACCGACGTGTTGCCACGCAAACAGCCATACTTTCCACAGATGGGTGATGAACTTGTGTACTTCAGACAGGGTCACGAGCTGTACGTGAAAGCCGTAGAGAGAAGGAAAGCCTATGCTATAGATCTTAATAAGAACCAGCCGTGGCATAAATACCAAAGTCTCAGGGTAGGTACTTGTATTCATTACTTTTGCATGACATCAATGAAATAATTTGACCAATCAGTAATCAACAAACTGACACATCTCCACATTTGGGTAGGTGATCCACTCGGTGTGTGTTCATGATGCTCAGCTAACTTTAGCCCTGTATACAAATCATTTGTAGTGAGAAATTTATTTTTCAATACAGTTGTATACCTTCTAATAATGTTATTTTAAAACACCATTGGATACATTTCATGCAAATTATGGTCAAAGAGTAATTTGTTTTTCAAACAGAGAATGACGACAAAGTCTAGTCCTTTGGGATCATCAAGCCCAATCTTTGTGGCTTTAAAATAGAATATCGCTTAAGCCGGTGCTAGGAGGCATGAGAGGTGTTGCACTTTACGTTACCCCTCATGAACAGACTCAATAAAACCGAGTCTGCTGCTTTTATCTCTTGTTTGTTGCTTCCAAGGGATCCACTTTTTTCAGTATTTATTGAATAACAACCTTTGTTTTCCCCTTGTGAATATTTCAACATCTTGGAAATCTGTAACGAATGCTCGTATGTGAAAGTTGTGCATGTGACCTCTCCAGAATGAAAGCATTAAAGCTGTATGAAACTTTTTTCTTAAAACATGATAGTAGTTTTAAACCTCAATTTTAAGCTTCAATTAAAACACTGGTTGAATTTTATGAAGTTCGCTTTATTTTATAGAAGGTAAACACATTGTCTATTCAGATTTATAGTTAAATGCTAACTGTAAGCTGTTATATCATTTATACCACTTACATCAAACTAAAAATGTATGTTACAACCCCTTTACATGTTATGGCATGATTTCATTTTCAGGAGCAAGAGTTGGTGAGGATTGTGGGTGTGAGATACGAGATGTTGAAGTGTGGTATACGCCTTTGTTGTCTGAAACTCAACTACATAGACCCTGCAACTCTGAAGTACACGGGTGGATCAATCCGCATCAAGTATGTGCAAATGTCTAATATGTGTGCTAGTTGGGGCTAGTAATTGGAAGCATGAAGTACCCATACAGACAATTGTTATTGAACATATATCGCCGTGATCAACGTTTTAAAAAGCTTAATGGGTGGGTGGGTGTTGTGTACAGACATGTAATAAAATGTGTAGTTATATGTAATCATGTGTAAAGTTATATGTCACGAAGCATATTATTATATGTAATCAGGTGTAAAGATATGTTTATTAAGCATATGGTTATATGTTTCTCATGTATGCAATCACGTGTTTAGTTCTTTGTTCTTTGTAGTTTTGTATCAGCTGTAATGTAGTTATGTTATAAGATGTGTAGTTGTATGTAATCACGTGTAGATTTATGTTGTGTACTCCTCTGTTTCAGATACCATGATATGCCAGATGTGGTGGATTTCCTCGTCCTCAAACAGAACTATGACACAGCAATGAAGAGGAAATGGAAACCAGGTATGGTCATAGTTATTTGAAATAAACTTATCTCAAATATACTCTTACAGTTTATCTCATATGCTCTGTCCTTTTGGGACACCTGGCTACTCATCTCAAACAATCTTAAGGATAAGTAAGTTGGGTAATCCCACCTGTTATGGGCTTTTAAACCACAACTTAATTATTAGCTCGACTATTCGAAGAATAAGAGAGCTTATGTAATCACCCCGGCGTTGGTGTCGGCGTCGGCGTCCCACATCAAGGTTTGCGTGTAAGCTGTGTTTACAAGTCTATATCTCTTACATTTCTTATCCTAGCACAACCAAATTTGTTCATGGGCTTCCTTATAGCATTATCTTAAGGGCTGCATAAGCAATTCTGGTTCCTGTAACCCATGGGCTCCCATGGAACCCAAATTATGATAGCCCATAAAATGTGCCCCATTTCACATCAAATTTTGCGTGTAAGCTGTGTTTACAAGTCTATATCTCTTACAATTCTTATCCTAGCACAACCAAATTTGGCCATTAGCTTCCTTATAGCATTATCATAAGGGCTGCTTAAGTAATTTTGGTTCCTGTAACCACTGGGCTCCCACGGAACCCAAATTCTGATAGCCCTTAAAATATGTCTGTTTCACATCAAAATGTGCGTGTAAGCTGTGTTTACAGGTCTATATCTCTTACATTTGTTGTCCTAGCTGAACTAAATTTTGGAATTGGTTTCCTTATAGTATGTTGTAAAGGGTTGGATAAGTCATTTTGTCTTCTGCAAATTCTGGGCTCCCATGGAACCCAAATTGTGATGGCCCTTAAAATGTGAAATAAAGGCAGATTTAGGTTTGCATGTAAGCATGTATATATCTATAATTTTGGTTTGGAATTTGTTATAGCATTATGCATCTTATTACTTCACCCATATTGGGGCATGGGCTCCCTCCTACCCCACACTACCCCCGCCCCCACTCCCTTTCACACTTTGTTTGTTTTTTTTACACATTTCTGTCTTGTTTTAGTCAATTCTTACACATATATGTTGCAACCCTCCCCCCCCCCCCCCCCCCCCCCCCCGCCTCTCACCCCCTCCCCCCTCCCAGACTTGATTTTTTTTTTTTTTTTTTACATATTTCTTTGTTATTTTAGTCAATTCTTACACATATACGTTTGCCCCCTCCCCCCCACCCCCCCCCCCACCCCACTACCCACTCCCGCCTCTCACCCCCGCTCCACCCTCACCTCACCCCCACTTGAAACAATTTTTTTTTTTAACATATTTCTGTGTTGCTTTTGTAAATTCTTACACATATATGTTGCTGCCCCCCCGCCCCCACCCACTTGAAACTTTTTTTTTTACATATTTCTTTGTTGTTATAGTTAATTCTTACATCTATATGTCCCCCCCCCCCCCCCCCCCGACTTGAAACTATTTTTTTTTTTACATATTTCTGTGTGTTGCTTTTGTAAATTCTTATACATATATGTTGCCACCTCATCCCCCCAACCCACTCCCGCCTCTCACCCCAGCTACCCCCACCCCACCCCTACTTGAAAATCTTTTTTTTTTTTTTTTTCATATTGCTGTGTTGTTTTAGTCGATTCTTACACATATATGTTGCAACCTTCACCCCCCCCCCCCCCCCCCCCCCCCTCCCCTCCCCCGCCTCTCCCTCCCCCACACACACACACACTTGAAACTTTTTTCTTTTTTTTTTACAATATTTCTTTGTTGTTTTAGTCAATTCTTACACATATATGTTTCCCCGCCCCCAGCCCCCAACCCACCCCCGCCTCACCCTCTGCACCCCAACACCCCACCCCCACTTGAAACTTTTTTTTTTTTACATATTTCTGTGTTCCTTTTGTCAATTCTTACACATATATGTTGCCCCCTCCCCGCCCCCACCCCTGCCTCTCACCCCCCACCCTCCCCACTGCCTCTCACCCCCCCACACTTGAAACTTTTTTTTTTTTTACATATTTCTTTGTTCTTTTAGTCAATTCTTACACATATATGTTGCACCCTCCTCCATAGTTATGTTGTGCTCCCAACCCCACCCCACATTGTAGTAGCCTTGTTTTCTGATGGTATATATTTATACTAGCTATAAATTTATTATTCTGTGAAAAATCGAATAGTCGAGCTGCCCTGTTCTCCGACAGCTGTTGTTTTTGATTATAGTCCATCACAGTCATCCATGTTCTTTTGGTATAAGAAAACAATTTTAAAATATGGGTGATGTAGTATGTTCTTACATTTCACTATATCAGAACTCAAGATTATCAACACAAGGCATATTCAGCTGTTGACTTGCATTGTTTCCAGGTGACCGGTTTCGTTCCGTGATCGACGATTCATGGTGGATGGGAATCATAGAGTCACAGATTCCATTCCAGGAGGAGTATCCCGACAGTATGTTCCAGTGCTTCAAAGTCAGGTACGCTATATATGTCGTTTTGATGTTAGTTGACTTGTTTGTGTACCCATGGCTATTTTAAGAGACCTGAACTTAAACAATCACTTACAATTCAATTCGCCCTATGTAATTCGTCTTTATTTTAAAAACATTTACATACCATCTATTCAACCCTTGGCCATGGTGGTCCAGTGGATAGCATGTAAGACTCTGAATCCGGGGGTCATACATTCGAGTCTCACTGGTGCCTCTGGGTTACCTCGCTGGCGCCCCGGGGTTACCTAGGCACCACTGGGTTACCTCACTGGCGCCCCTGGGTTACCTCACTGGTGCCCCTGGGTTACTTCTGTGCATCCTAATGCAAGACATTTCCCCAATCCTTGTCTGTCAAATGGGGACATTAACTGTATCGTTGTCTATCATACGAGCAGGTTGAAGAACCAAAGGAAGCTATTCAAGTAAGAGTAGGGCAGGGTTTCCGGACTCCTGTGTATACTTCCCCTCTGTCTCGGGCTTTTCAAAATAACCTATACAATATATTGATGAAGCGTTGAACATCAATTCATTTGTCCTGGTACAATCTTATACTTAGCAACAAATCCCCCTAATTTACCTCACCTGCACAGATGTGGAAGAGAACTATTGTGATACGCCCTGTGTTATTGGTGGCCGGCATCAAAAGTTAAGGTTTGCATTTAGTTTTGATGAAACTTTTTGTTTGGCTCTGTTTCTGAGACATTGCTTAACAGCTGTTTCCAACCTTCAACAACTTTTTACAGTTGGGTATTTCCAGTTAAGGTCTGCATTAATCTGTGTTAAAAAACGTGTAATCCTGGCATCTTTTGTGCTAGTCTTTATAGCAGAGATCGTTATCAAAATAAGGGTGACCCTGCCCAACCTTGACCTAGTTTTCACACTTTAATTTGCAGATGGGACAATGCTGAGCGTGAATTCCTCAGTCCCTGGGATATGGAACCTGTGGATGAACATAGTAAGCCGTTCTGTTCTGTGTGTTAACAACAGTCGTACCATCATTAATCACCTGTAACAGTAGTGTGTTTGTGTTTTGTGTCGTTTCACCCAACCCTCAGTTTTGTACTGTTTACTAACATTGTTTTGTTATCATTTACATTGTATTGGTAACTTTATTAAGTATTGTTTTGTACAATTCATGCAAATAGTTTCACACATTGAATATTTTATATATCTGTCCTCGTGTACCTCCAGGGCCAGGCCATCAATATCGCCAAGAATTGGGCCCTTTGCATAACCCTCGCATTCATGTTGGAGTTTCAGTAACTCTGTTACTCCAGTGATTGAGAAGTTTGTAAATCCATGCCTCATATCTTTATCTTGATGAAAATGATGCTTGTATTCCGTCTGGACGTCATTAACCTTTATGTTGGGGGGCTGTAGAACTCGATTCTATTCATTGTGACTTCCTACTTGACGTGTACTCCTGTGCTGTATTCATCCATCCATTATTCGTCAATCCATGTATCATCAATCTTAAAAGGATAATTCTAGAAACAAAAACAAAAACAAAAAAATTCTTATGTTTCTATATGTTTCACATTTTCATTAAAAGGAACTTTTGTGAATAACAAGAATATTATTTTAAATGCCTATTGTACCAGGTAAATTTTTACTTTAAATTTACCTTTTTAGTCATATTTAATAATATGTCAAGTCTTTACATTACCAAGTAATTTAGCTTCGAATTTAGCTTCAAATATTTTTATAAGATATTAAAAATACTATTAAAGATATTTCCTCATTAGAGCGTAACTTTCAAATATTATCAAGTAATATCAACAGTACTGGGTATAGCTTAGCTGCATTCGAATCTCCACGACATTTGAATTCACATATCAATATAGATAGCTGATGATTTTTTTTTGTTTAAGTCATACTGACATGGCTGCCTTCTACGTGCATAGTAGTGCCAAACATAGCTAAAATGGCTTCATCAAAGTTCTGCAATGGCCTTTCTGGTTTGTTGTTGCCATTCCCACACATTTATAGTTATACTAAGTACCAACATTCAATATAAACTGTACATTAACGTGTAGCTACCTACAACATTTGTTTGCACAACAAATCTTGACATTTTTTGTTTTTGCTTACCCCAAACAAAATGTTATGGTTTTGAACATAGCAGGAGGTCAACATGCAATGAAGGTGTGATCTCGAAAGTTGCTGTAATGTATCCAGTTGTTAGAATGATCTTAACTGCTGAGAGAATTGTGC
This sequence comes from Cyrtodaria siliqua, assembly GCA_037043455.1. Classification (NCBI taxonomy): domain Eukaryota; kingdom Metazoa; phylum Mollusca; class Bivalvia; order Adapedonta; family Hiatellidae; genus Cyrtodaria; species Cyrtodaria siliqua. Next base: position 35,491 of record JAWPHD010014440.1, read on the forward strand.
TGATAACCAGAAGTACATGTGTGTGATTTGTGTTTATTTTAGGTGATCAATTTATAGTGAAGAACTCTATGCATGCCACAATTAAGGATTTTATTGAGTCGTGTATCGCACTCTTCAATCACAAGCAGGATGTTAGAAAGCATAGAAGTATGGCATGCGTTTTGTTGGCAATGAAGTTGTCATGTTCTGTTACAATTAATGTAGTACTTGGCGTAAAACTGAATTGTCCAGACACTGACCTTTTAAGGGCTATTCCATTAAAACCTACATCCCAGGAAGGCACTTTTGAAATTGAACACCCACTCATAGATGCAAAATAGATGGGACCCCAGGAGGGCTTTTTTGAAATTGAACACCCACCCATAGATGCAAAATTGAGTTCAAAGAACCAAATTTCAGAAATAGGGTTCACCCATATATGTTTATTAAATTGCCTTCCTTGGGTACCGGGCATATTTTAATGGAAAAGCCCTAATTGTAATAGGGTTATATTTAAGATATTTTAAGTATTTTTACTTGTATTCATATACTGGTTAGGGGTCACTTTCCGTCCAAGCCCGGTTTCCCTCGTTCGCTTTTAAAAACTGTTTTACACTGCAAATTACTTGCACGATATTACTAATTACTAATATTACTAACAGACGTTGAGCAATGAAGATTGAAAACAGAAGAAACAATAATTAAAATGTAAATACAAAACGTATTTCTCCGAAAATTGTGTTTACTTTCTTATATTACATATTTGTCTGTGATTTGTATAGGAAATATTGGGAATAGAAAAGCTATATCTACTCGTTTGCTCTACTTCGGAACATTGCTCTGCCTTTTCCGCCAGTGGCGGGAACGCCAAATGACGTTCCGATTGTTTTACTGATGTCGTCGTCAGATTCCGCTACTAGGCAATAACGATTACGGAAATTAACAAAGAGTGCCGGTTCCACTTGTTTTGTTTGTATGACGTAACGTTGTCTTGGCGTTCTCGTGCAAACTGGTGTAAAAAGCCGTGAATCATTAGAAATATTAATAAAATATCATTTTAAATAATGTAATATATAGTTTAATAACCAGTGTTTTTGAGATACTGAATATATCTCCCTCGGTAGAGAAATGGCCCCGATATAAGAACTCGTGCTCCGCACTCGTTCTTATATTGGGGCCATTTCTCTACCTTGGGAGATATTTCCCGTATCTCAAAAACACTGGTTATTAAACTCTATATATGGCATTGGCGATGCACACGCATACTGCCGCATAATAAATTATTTAAAAAAATAACACTGTAAGATGTCATATTTTTATCACACTTAGCTGTTAAAATAGACTGTGATAATATATGTTTTACCAAAGAGAGGCAACTCGTCCAGCCTGTATCTGTTTGATTTACACAGAGTTACATTGACTTTTCCAGGCCCATTGTTATTAGCGATCGCTGTGAAGGATTGAACAATGCAAACATACTATTTTTACAATGATTTTTTTTTAATTGATTTGCGAACATATTTTTAATTCATAAAATGTTACTGTATCATGATCTAGTTGAATCTATCACTCGTTAAAAAACATGACGAAACTGGGCTTGTAAACAAAATGATTTCTCACTTTTAGTCTGTTTATAAAAAGGTCACGTGCCACTTTGATAATTTATATAAAACAAAATTCTTTGATGTCCAATTTCCAGGAAGAGGTAACCTTATAGAAAGTAGAGTAAAAATTGTTACTTTTCAGATTTGTCTGAACAATTAGTTTATGTTTACATAAGAGACGGAAAGTGGCCCCCGACCAGTATGCAAATGAAAGCATAAGCTTGTTATATATAGATACCAAATGTTTTTTCGAGGATGATTCATTTCTCTGCAATTAGTTTATGATACCCACACCAATCTGTTCTTTTTACCTTTTATTTCTTTCTACCTTATTTTCTCTTCTCTCTTTTCTAATTTTCACTGTAACAATTAGTATCCATTCGATACCTTGAAAATGAATTTTGTATTTGAAGCAAGAAAATGTTCCATTATGTTTCAAGATAGCAGTTGCAGCTTGTTTTTGTTATGCATGCTTGTTGTTCTGTGCATGCTGTTCAAGTTAATGTACATTTAATGCCGCGGTAACCATTTGGTTGTGGCAAATAGTATGTGTCTTGTTGATTTGTAGTAGTCAGGAATGCAAAAATTTCGAAGAAGCCTCTTGATTTATTTTCTAGTTTCATTTGTTTCCTATTATTACTTTTGTTACTTATAACTGTGTTGCCATCATTTTGCAATTATGTAGATACAACTTATACACACTTCCACAATTCAAAATCAAACACTTAAATGCAAATGGGAATACTAGTATAACTTGCATCTTTTTTTAATACTCTCAACTTCTGATGTGTAGTACAAAAGAAGCTAAAACGAAAAAAAAGGAGGCTTTGTGTCATAAGTTTATGTTGCACAAATTGTTTAGAGAGGTTATTATGGGGGATAATATTGAACAGATAATTAACGGTAGGTTTGTTGGAACTAGCCAAGTAAAGTTGTGAGTTGATATAGAAGCAACTATTTTTGTCTACCACATATATGTATATATTATGTCTGTTTCACCCCGGGTACAGGAGCACCCTCGAAGATTGGTGGTGGTATAATGGTGACTCCAGAAGAGCTGAAGTCCCTGATGTACAAACCCAAGCAGAGTGAATGGCCACATAATGACCGTGATACAGAGTGTGATAGAATTGTCCGCGGCTGGGAGCAGGTCAGTAGTTTTCGGTATTCATATTTTGCCAGGCATGGTTTTAAGTTATAGGTGAGTGACATCAGCATCTCATTAGACAAATTAAGAAATAAAATATTGTCCCAGATAAAAACCTGGTGGGCGGGACATGATGACCATCTATACCAAGGGCCGTAGGCCCGCAGTGTCCATGTGTTTCAAGTCCCAACCACCAGGTTTTTATCTCGCACACTCACTGGAAATATTTTATATTTATCTGACATGGATTTTTATGTATTTTATACGCACATTTTCAAGAGATTAAACATAATACAAACACATTCTCACAAAGAAAATATACAGCTGTATCGTGTTTCGAACAAGTTCAATTTGTAGTTCGAACGTAACTTTGCCTAAAGTAACTTAATGGATGTTTTCCGACGTTGAAAACTGTTTAAAATGACTTTCTAACGGTTGAAGGACTTGACGTCAGAGGTTTATATAGCTTTTTTAAATACTCCTCACGAGCCAGTCAGCATTCAGTATTTTCATAAACCATGTTAGATACTGTATTAAGAGACCACTACATAGAAGAGCAAAGTAGCTCTCCTGACACGCGTGCTTTTTAATTTAAAACTATATATCGGAACTGAAACAGTGGTCTCTAAAAGCAGATGATCTCTTCATAGAGGTAATCTCTTAAAGACACATTTCGAGCCTATTGTATTTGTGGGGGGAGAGAATTTCTATAGGTAACTGTAAATCGCTGTTAGAAATACATTTGCATAAGGAAATTGAGATTATTAGTTTTTTGTCAAAGGATGAGGCCCGTCCCATAAAGAGTTTATAATAATGTAGTAAAAATTATAACCGTTTTGCATTTTATGTGCACTTGTATATATGTTAAAACAACTATGTATAGATGGATTTTCTTAAAAGACACGTGTTAACAATTAATAGTTTTTTTGTATTTTCAGCACAATATACTCTATTATCAGTTACTTCTCTGCCAAGTTTTAGTAAATCTCAAATGCAAGAAACTCATCGGGACTTCAAAATTCAAAAATCGTTGTCATCTGTCAGTTTTTTTGATCACCTGAGCCAAAGGCTCAATGTGATGTTTTGGAATCACTCTTCGTCCGTCGTCCGTCCGTTGTCTGTCCGTCGTCCGTCGTCGTCGTTATCTTTTGCTTCTGACCACTTTTTCTCATAAACCGCTTGTCAGAATTCAACCAAATCTTATATGAATTCATTAAACTGGAATTTTATAGTTGCACCATTAGGCGACATTCCAGCTTTTTATTACCATTCGGCGACATTCCAGCTTTTTATTGGTGGAGGAAGACCATTTTTTTGTGCACGAGCGCGCACCTGAGTAGAATTACCGACGTTCCGCAAGCAAGCTGGATAGCTTGATACTCACATACTAAACAGTCCTGGCCCCATGGGGAATCGAACCCACAGTGGTGAGTGACATGTGATTTCAAGTCTGAGACCACTCGACCACGGACGGCCCCAAGTTTATGTGAAGCATCATTATATGTTTGTTCGAATCGTACACCTGAGGTCATAAATGTCCCCGCAATGGGGCTTATCAGTTTCATTTAACAAATCTTAAAAAATCTTCTGCAAAAATACAAGATATAGAGCTGTGCTATTTTGCATGTAACATCGTCTTATGGTCCTCTAACTAGTTTGTTCTAATGGTGACCCTGAGGTCAAATTTGGACCCGCCCCAGTGTCCTAATCATTCACACTGAAAATTATTTTTTTCAGAATTTTTAGCCATAAATGTGTTGGACAAACAAACATAAAATAAGACATCCTGGAAGTTTTGTAGCAAACTATGGAGGCTAACTGAAGTTATTTGAGATTTCTTAATTATGGCTCCCCCACACAAAGTGTGGTAGGGGAGCCATATTGATTTTGTACTTTCTGTCTGTTTCTCTGTAGGTCTGTCTGTGTCACAAACGATGTCCGATCAATATCTAGAGAATGGTTGGACCTAGGGTCCTCAAACTTGGAAGGATGGTTGGTCATGACAAGTAGATGACCCCTATTGATTTTGGGGTCACTAGGTCAAAGGTCAATGTTGCGGTGACATTGACTATCAAAACGATGTCCGATCAATAACTACAGAATGGTTGGACCTAGGGTCCTCAAACTTGGAAGGATGGTTGGTCATGACAAGTAGATGACCCCTATTGATTTTGGGGTCACTAGGTCAAAGGTCAATGTTGCGGTGGCATTGACTATCAAAACGATGTCCGATCAATAACTACAGAATGGTTGGACCTAGGGTCCTCAAACTTGGAAGGATGGTTGGTCATGACAAGTAGATGACCCCTATTGATTTTGGGGTCACTAGGTCAAAGGTCAATGTTGCGGTGACATTGACTATCAAAACGATGTCCGATCAATAACTACAGAATGGTTGGACTTAGGGTCCTCAAACTTGGAAGGATGGTTGGTCATGACAAGTAGATGACCCCTATTGATTTTGGGGTCACTAGGTCAAAGGTCAATGTTGCGGTGGCATTGACTATCAAAACGATGTCCGATCAATAACTACAGAATGGTTGGACCTAGGGTCCTCAAACTTGGAAGGATGGTTGGTCATGACAAGTAGATGACCCCTATTGATTTTGGGGTCACTAGGTCAAAGGTCAATGTTGCGGTGACATTGACTATCAAAACGATGTCCGATCAATAACTACAGAACGGTTGGACCTAGGGTCCTCAAACTTGGAAGGATGGCTGGTCATGACAAGTAGATGACCCCTATTGATTTTGGGGTCACTAGGTCAAAGGTCAATGTTGCGGTGGCATTGACTATCAAAACGATGTCCGATCAATAACTACAGAACGGTTGGACCTAGGGTCCTCAAACTTGGAAGGATGGCTGGTCATGACAAGTAGATGACCCCTATTGATTTTGGGGTCACTAGGTCAAAGGTCAAGGTTGCAGTGACATTGACTATCAAAACGATGTCCGATCAATAACTAGAGAACGGTTGGACCTAGGGTCCTCAAACTTGGAAGGATGGTTGGTCATGACAAGTAGATGACCCCTATTGATTTTAGGGTCACTAGGTCAAAGGTCAAGGCCGTAGGTCTGTCTGTGTCACAAACGATGTCCGATCAATAACTAGAGAACGGTTGGACCTACGGTCCTCAAACTTGGAAGGATGGTTGGTCATGACAAGTAGATGACCCCTATTGATTTTGGGGTCACTAGGTCAAAGGTCAAGGCCGTACGTCTGTCTGTGTCACAAACGATGTCCGATCAATAACTAGAGAATGGTTGGACCTACGGTCCTCGAACTTGGAAGGATGGTTGGTCATGACATGTAGATGACCCCTATTGATTTTGGGGTCACTAGGTCAAAGGTCAAGGTCGCAGTGACCTTGACTATCAAAACGATGTCCGATCAATATCTAGAGAACGGTTGGACCTAGGGTCCTCAAACTTGGAACGACGGTTAGTCATGACAAGTAGAGAGGTCAAAGGTCAAGGTCGTGGTGACCTTGACTATTAATACGATGTCCGATCAATAACTAGAGAACGGTTGGACCTAGGGTCCTCAAACTTGGAAGGATGGTTGGTCATGACAAGTAGATGACCCCTATTGATTTTGGGGTCAAAGGTCAATGTTGCGGTGAAACGATGTCCAATCAATAACTAGAGAATGGTTGGACCTAGGGTCCTCAAACTTGGAAGGATGGTTGGGGTCAAAGGTCAAGGTTGCGGTGAAACTATGTCCGATCAATAACTAGAGAATGGTTGGACCTAGGGTCCTCAAACTTGGAAGGATGGTTGGTCATGACCAGTAGATGACCCCTATTTATTTATTTATTTTTTTTAATTTAGATTTTTTTTTTTTTTTTTTTTTAATTTTTTTTTTTTTAAATATTTTTTAATTTTAATTTTTTGTTTAATTTTATTTTTATTATTTTTTTTTTTTTTTAAATATTTTTTTTATTTTTTGCATAAGAAGTTTTAGGGTCGGCCCTTTAAAAAAATAGGGTCGGTCGGGTTACTTGAACCACACATATTTTTTTATGTGGCCTTACTGATACAGATAGTACATACAGTCACAGGGATATTGAATATCAAAACGATCTCAGATCAATTAAGAACAGTTGGACCTAGAGTCGTCAATTATGTCTGTTTGGGCGAGTGGGGGAGCCATACGTTTTTGTCCCATGGACAATAACAATTTCTAGTTTTCTGCTGTTCCAGCAACAAGGAGTTTACATAGGAGTAAATTTATTTCTCAGTCGATATTCAAAACTAAAGTATTTTTTATTTACCACTAACAATGTTAGTTTCAATGATATATAATTTATGTATGTATTATTAACATGACTCGAGTTATTATATTACTGAAAAACCTTTGGCTGAAACAAGTTCCCCGAACAATAATTATAAGTGTCAGCACAGACATTAATAAACAGATAGGAAACTTCCTATCTAATCATGAAGTAACAAAAATATCACGTGGCACCTTAACTTTTCCTTCTATCTCCTCTCTCCATTATTCACTGATTTTGATGAGAATACATTCAAACAATTCATAGTGAATAGCAAAATGGTATTATAATAATTTATGTTTATTTTGAAAGTAAAAAATTGTATAAAAAGAAGTTTAAAGTTAAAAATGTCATCATTTTTCGCGTTTCTCTTAAAAATCAAGGTTTTGACATAGTCAAAGTTTCCGCCAAACTCCTTTTTTGCTCTAAATGTAAGAGAACGAAAAATACTATCATTGGAAAGAAAATTAAATTTGTGATGGTATTTGGCATGAATGAAACTTGTATCGATAAAACTCTTCATAATATGGGTGTTTAAAGTTGGGAAATAATTTGGGAAATTTTCGCACTGTGCCACGTGAAATTTAGATAATTTTCGAAGTGTCCAATCTATTTGTTATTAGGTCTGTGGTGTCAGATTAACATTTTAAGGAAATAATTTGCGGAACTTCCCTTGCAGTTAATTGCATTGTGAATTCAACTTTATAAATCAAGGGGTCAGTGCAATACTATTGTAACTACATATGAATAAAGGAGATACAATAGTTTTGCACTGACCCCACGAAATGTGTTTTGTTTAGGTAATGGAGCACTCAATTGCTGAGCCTTTTCTCACGCCGGTGGACCTCAATGTGTTCCCTAGTTATGCCATGTCTATAGAGTACCCTATGGATCTCAACACCATCAAACGTCGACTAGAAAACAGGTTCTACAGGTATTGTACATGCTTACTGTTCATATTGGTATCAAACTTTGGTAAAACTGAAGGCTGAAACATATGCCTTACACCACCCCACTGCACCAACTCCTCTATGTTTTTAACTACCAGGAAGCCACCAGTTGATGTAAATCCTGTGGGTTGCACTTGGTAAATGAAAGCGTTGGATCTTTAAAATTTAACATCTCTTCATAATAGTTCAAAATGTGGTACTAATTTCATTCCTTATATGGAAGATTAGCGTGGACCGGTGCACTTGAAATCCGGAAGACCCGCGTCCAAGCCTCACCAGCACCACTGATTGTCAGTGAGTTCTCACGCTAGGCACTTTCTCTTAGCCTCGTCCGCCGAATGGGGGCATAAACCATGTACCAGAGTCTGTTCTCCTAGCACATTAAAGAACCATGTGCATCTAATTGTTAGTAAGAGTAGGGCAGGTTATCAAAGTATTGCGTATCTTTCCCCCATCTCTGGGGTAACTCTTAAATTAACCTAGAATTTGTTGAGTCATTTAACAACATTCAATCATTCAGTCAAACAACATGTGGATACAATACTCATTTTTTTGTACAGGAGAGTGACAGCGCTTCAGTTTGATGTACGCTATATAGAGTCCAACGCCAAGCGGTACAATGAGCCCCGATCTCAGATTGTCCGGAGTGCACAAGTCCTCTGTGATACTTTACTTAATCTTATTAGGTAAGTCACCATATCATGTGTACAATATTACAAATTAGATTCACAAAATTTAGTTGGTAGGTAGGCATTTATATATTTTTTTAATTTTTATAAAGCAAAATTTAACAAAACAGAAGAAAAGCATTGATCAATAAATGTTGATAACTTCAACATACTCTTTCCAAGTAGTTACGTTTTTGTGTTGGTACACTTTATTTGACACATTAGTTTAATTTAACCCCAGTTTTTAGCATTACCATAGACCGGAGATTTTTATGCCCCTGAAAATTTTTCGGGGGCATATAGTAATCGCATGTCCAGATTCTGTCTGTCCGTCATTCCGCAGTTTGTGTCCGGACTGTACCTTCAGAACCCCTGCATGGATTTTTGTTTAACTTGGCACAAGTGATCACCATAACAAGACGATGTGTCGCGCGCAAAACCCAGATCCGTACCTCAACGGTCAAGGTCACAGTTGAATTTCATAGGTCAAAAACCTGTCTGTCCGTCATTCCGCAGTTCGTGTCCAGACTGTACCTTCAAAACCCCTGCATGGTTTTTTTATTTACTAGGCAAAAGTGATTACCATAACAAGACGATGTGTCGCGCGCAAAACCCAGGTCCGTACCTCAAAGGTCAAGGTCACACTTGAAGTTCATAGGTCAAAAACAGGTACGCAATTTTGTGTCCGTACCGTAACGTCACAACCCCTGCAGGGATTTTTAAATAACTTGGCACAAGTGATCACCATAACAAGACGATGTGTCGCGCGCAAAACCCAGGTCCGTACCTCAAAGGTCAAGGTCACACTTGCAGTTCATAGGTCAAAAGCAGGTACACAATTTCGTGTCCGGACCGTAACGTCACAACCCCTGCAGGGATTTTTAAATAACTTGGCACAAGTGATCACCATAACAAGACGATGTGTCGCGCGCAAAACCCAGGTCTTCAAGGTCACACTTGGAGGTCAAAAGTCAAATTGTGTCCGGTCAATAACTCTGGCATTCATGGACGGATTTTCAAATAACTTGGCACGAGTTGCTCACCACAACAAGACAATGTGTCGCGCACAAAATCCAGGTCTGTGGCCCCAAGGTCAAGGTCACACCTAGAGGTCAAATTGTGTCCGGTCAATAACTTTTGCCTGCCTGGACGGATTTTCAAATAGCTTGGCACAAGTGCTCACCACAACCAAACGACGTGACGTGCACAAAATTCAGGTCTATGGATCCAAGATCAAGGTCATACTTAGAGGTCAAAGGACACTTCGGGGCATTTATCACTTATTTTTTATATATTGAACTACATAAGGGCCTATAATTCATCAACACAATTTGCGAATTTTCGGGTCGATCGGGAAAGGGCAAAAATATAACTTTTTTAAGTGTGACCTGAATTGTAAAGGCATTCAATCTGCATCAGAGATGTTATTGTCATGAAAATTGTAGTCATATCACGTCGAAGACCTAAAATTCACAAAAAAACTATGTTTATACTAACTTCAACAAAGGGGTATCCAAAGCTTATAATGTTGTTCGGGGAGTTACCAGACACTTTCTATGTTTACTAGTGAACAGAGCTGTACAGACCCATACCAGATGATCAGTAAACTGAGCGTGGGTCGGAAGATACACTGGAGCTCCGACAGCGACAGTGGTGAAGAGACAGAGGACTATGATGCAACCGGAGAGAAGAAGAAAAAGAATGTGAGTTAATTACTTTATAATTGCCAACTATACATCGAGGTATGGTATCAGTAGAATTCAAGTTCAGGTCAACTTTCTTGTCAGATAATCACTCAAGGAAATTTGGAAGATTATAAGAATCATTAATGGGTATCCGGTGAAGATAGGGAATTCCAACCCGAGGTATAAGTGTTTTTATGAGAACCGAGGCACTTATACCGATGGTTGGAATTCGGAACCCAATACCCATGATATATTCTTTTTCTTGCATATCAGAGACATGTTGTGCGTTGACGCAGCCAGCTACTAAAGTTTTGCATACCGGATGTTGGTGCACGCTTAACTTTTATCTTTACCCATAAAGATTATAAGAATCTGTCATGAGTATCCGTGAAGATACGGAATTCCAACCCGAGGTATAAGTGTTTTTATCGGAACCAAGGTTCCGATTAAAACACTTATACCGAGGGTTGGAATTCCCTATCTCAACCGAAAACCCGTGATAGATTCTTTTTCTTGCATATCAGAGACTTGTGCGTCGACACGGTCAGCTACGAGCGTTTTGCATGTTTTCCTGCATACCGGATGTTGGCGCGCGTGAATTTTATCTCGACCCTAGGGTGATATAGAAATATCTAGCCCCGGTAAAATGGCGGATATCCTTGTCCGGTATGCAAGAATATAAGAATCCATCATGAGTATCCATGTGAGATAGAGAAATCTCACCCGAGGGTCAGAATTGTAACCAGGGACGAGGCTCTGCCGATTGCCTGGTTGCAATTCTGATCCCGAGGGTGAGATTTCTCTATCTCACATGAATCACTCATGATGGATTATTTTTCTCCCATTATGTGTTTATTACCGGCATAAAATCAATGACTTTGCTGATTTAACGCCATAATAAGGCGACGTCGCCGTAACGTCATGACGTCATAAGTCACATGTCATGTAAGATAGAGTTATCTCACATGAGGAAAATGCCTATCTCACATGAGCAGAAATGGGAGAAAAGACTTTCCATCCCCCATGTAAAACGTGGATAGCCTTATCCGGTATGCAAGAAAGAACTTTCTTATAACATCATATTGATCAGCAAGTATAAGGGCCATCATTAGCATGCAGTATTTGATGTTTCCAATATTTTACACAGATTAATGGTGTCTTTCTAGAAATAGTCTTCCATGAACTAGTATGGGGCGTCCGTGGCCGAGTGGTTAACGTCTCTGACTTGAAATCACTTGCCCCTCACCGCTGTAGGTTCGATCCCTCAGGGGCCTAGGAATCTTTATGTGAGGAAGCTATCCAGCTGGCTTGCGGAACGTCGGTGGTTCTACCCAGGTGCTCGCCCGTGCACGAAAATTGCCCGGAGGGGCACCTGGTGTCTTCCTCCACCAATGGAAGCTGGAAAGTCGCCATATGACCTTAGCTGTTGGTGCGACTATAAAATCCAATTCAATCAATCAATCCATGAACTAGTACAATAAAACATAGTTTTGAGAGTTAGTCTGACAGAAGAAAATTAAATGTTGTAGGGGTAATGTGTCTCAAGAAACCTGCGTTTAGAGCACAGCATGAACAAAACTTGAAGAGTAAATTATTTGCAAGAGACATTTGATAATTCTTTTCCTTGGACCATAGTGGCCCAGTATATAGCAGGTTTGACTCTGAATCGGGAGATTACAGGTTCGAGCCTCAACTACCCAGTGGGTTTCGTCCGTGTGTTCTTGTGCAAATCACTTCCATTAGCCTTGTAAGCGTCTCCGTGGCAGAGTGGGTAACGACGCTGCATTGTAAACTTTCTTGCCTCTCACCACTGGGGTTTCAATTCCCGCCGGGAGCTCGACTTGTAAGTGTGGAAGTGTTGATTCTTACGCATGGCGGGAGGTGTAAAGTACAGGTTCTACCCAGGAAAATTGGGTGGTCTGCCTGCACCACAAAAAGAAATCGACCGTCATATATAACCTTACATGTGTTGAAAATGACGTAAAATACAATACAAACAGACAAACAAATCCATTGTCCGTCGTATGGGCATGTAACAAGGGCGGTCCCTTGGATTGGATTCTGTCCTCCGAGCATGTTAAAGAACCAAAGGAATCTATTTGGTAGTAAGAGAGGGCCAGTTCCCTGTCAAGGATTCCTGTGTTTTCTTTCCCTCTGTCTAGGGCAGCTCGAAATAACATCTGATATGTTGATGAAGCGTTAAACAATAATTCAGTTGTGCAGTTGTTTTAAAACATCAATAAATGCTCTGTGTGCACCTATTTATTATTATAGCTCATATTTTATAGGAGGAACAATCATCCAGCACTTCTCTGCCAAGAAAGAAACGTAAGTTTTCCTTAGCCAGTCTGAATCCGGATGGCTGGAAAACGGAATGTCAGCAGCTGCTAGAAACCATCTTCCAGTGTGAGGACTCGGTGCCATTCCGAATACCAGTGGATATACAGGAGTACCCCGTACGTTGATTATAATCTATTTATAGGAGGGAAATTATTAAACAAAAACAGGTTAACATCGTTACTGTGTTCGAATGCCGGTTAGAAACATGCCATGAAATAGAAAATCATTTTCATACGCGCAATCTGCTGGAAATGTTTCATTTCTGTCTGACATGGAATTTCATGAGTCAAATACACATATTTTGCGTGATTGAATGAAATACAAATAATTTCTCACAGGGTACCAATTATGCCCATCTGTCAACGTAAAACAGAGGTTATACGCAGCTTTATCCTTTTTAAAGCAGGTTTTCCAAACATAAAAATCTGGTTATTAAAGACTATTGTTGGTTGGCAGTCACCGGACAGTGGCAGCAGCCAGGCAGGACAGAAGCGGCGGCAGTGACTTCCACCGTCGGTTAAAAAGTTTGTCATTGAAACTTCAGCATGGCATAACTTTATGCAATACTATCAAAGTTATTGCTTTCATATTTGGACAAGTGTTAGATGACCTTGACCTCGACTTCGGTGTGAAGAGTTTTCTGTGAAGAATTCTGTTATAATTAACTTCAGCATGGCACGCCTTCTATACAATGGAAGATATTGCTTTTAATTTTGGAGAAGTGTTAGATATTAACGTAAGCTATCAAAAATAAAATACTATATTATATATGACCTTGACTTCAGCATGAAGGTCAATAAAAAACCTAACCGTTTTGGGTTAAGAAGTGTGTTTAAGTTAGCTTCAGCATGGCATAACTTCAATAGAATGGAAGAGATTGCTTTAAAGTTCGGAGAAGTGTTAGATATTAACATAGCTGTCAAAAATAGTATATTAAATATGACCCTGTTTTCAGCGTAAAGGTCAATAAAAAACATAATATTTTGGTTAAAAAGACAGTTCTAGTTCACTTAGTGATTACTTCAGTGTGTGGACAAGTGTTAGATGTTATTAACATAATCTATCAAAAACTATATTATATATAACCTTGACTTAAGCGAGAAGGTCAATGAAAAACCTAGCCGTTATGGGTTAAGAATTGTGTTATGGTTGCTTTGGCATGGAACACCTTCAATACAATGGAAAGGATTGCGTTCATGGCTGGACAAGTGTTAGATATGAAAATAAGCTTGCAAAATATACTTGATATTATACCCCCGCTAACTGAAGTTTAGAGGGGTATACTGGTTACACTTTGTCCGTCGTCTGTAGACGCAACGTCCATAACTCCTCTCTCCCTGAAGCAAATCTCATAAAACTTCTTTGGTGGACTGCCTGTGATGAGAGGATGACCCCTATTGATTTTGAGGTCAGTAGGTCAAAGGTCAATGCCACCATTACCTGATCATGAAAATCGTATTCCACTCAATCTTTACTCAAACGATAGGGTGCGGAATGAGGGAGACTGGTAGCGGGGGTATATTTGTTGTCCTTACAAGGCGACAGCTCTAGTTTTATATGACCTGGAATAAGAAAATTGTCATAGTAACTTCAGCATGTGATAACTTAAATACTAATGAAGGAATAGTATTATGTTAGACATGAACATGAGCTCTGAAAAACATCATATAATATATATGACATTGAACTTAAGCTGAGTGATCAATGAAAAACTATGGTTGTGAAGTCATAGTAACTTCAGTGCGACAAAACTTAACATGAAAGGGATTGCTTTTATATTTGGACAAATATATGATATAAACTTAAACAACAACAAGAGGTCAATGACCTTGAAGCTCTGCTGATAGACTTTGATAGCTAGATCAGCATTCCTGTGAAGTTTCATGTCAAGTAGTTTCAGAGGAGTAGTCTCGACACGTTTTTTTAACTCTATGTAAACAAAGATGGCCACTGGCAGCCATATTTAATGTTGAATCAAAATAATTTTCAACAAGGACCAACATCATGTCATACTGATCATTTTAGAAAAAGTCCCATATCAATATCACTTATAGTTTTCAAGAAGTAGTTGCTACAAATTTGTTTTTTAAAAATCTATTTTTAGCCATGGTGGCCATCTTGAATATCCGTCTGACCTGAAAGTTTGCTAGGATCAACTAGACATCAAGAGCAAGAGTTCTGTTAAGTTTCATGAAAATCCTTGAAGTAGTCTCAGAGGAGTAGTCCCCACAAGTCTTTCCTATAGAATTCAATGGTGGGGGGAGGGGGTGCATGTTTTTTTATCCAAATCTAAAATGAACTTTGGGTTAGGACCAACTAAATGTCATGGCAGTCATTTTGGTAAAGGTTCCCTTTTTTGAGAAGTAGTCACCACAAAATCGCATTTTTAAAATCTATTTCTAGCAGTGGTGGCCATCTTGAATTTCCTACCAACCTGAATTTTTGCTAGGATCAACTAGACATCAAGAGCAACATTCCTGTCAAGTTCCATGAAATTCCATCAGAGGAGTAGTCCCCACAAGTTTTTCCTATATAACTCTAAGAAAAACAAAGATGACCGCTGGCAGCCATGTTTGACATCCAATCAAAATGAACTTTGGTTAGGACCAACTACATGTTGTGCCAGTCATTTTGGTAAAGGTTCCAAATCAATATCACTTATGCGTTTTGAAAAGTAGTTGCCACAAAATCACATTTTTTAAATCCATTTTTTAAATGCATCTTGAATTTCGAGCCGACCTGAATTTTTTTCTAGGATCAACTAGACATCAAGAGCAACATTCCTGGGAAGTTTCATAAAAAATTGTCGAGCGATTTCAGAGGAGTAGTCGCCACAAGTCTTTTCTATAAAACTCTATGTAAACAAAGTTGGCTGCTGGCAGCCATGTTTCATATCCAATCAAAATGAATCGTGGTTAGGACCAAGTACATGTCACACCAGTCATATTGGTAAAGGTTCCAATTCAATATCGCTTACGGTTTTTGAGAAGTAGTCTCCACAAAGTCGCATTTTTAGTCGTGGTGGCCATCTTGAATTTCCGTCCGACCTGAATGTTTGCTAGGATCAGCTAGTCATCAAGATCAACATTCCTGATAAGTTTCATGAACATCCGTCAAGTAGTTTCAGAGGATTAGTCGCCACAATAAAAAGTTGACAGACGGATGACGCACCACAGCATAAGCTCTGCTGATTGATCAGTCAAGCTAAAAATAATTAGGGTTAGAAGTTCCTAGTGCATTGATATTTCATGGCATTTCCACATTTCTTACTTATCCCCATCGAAGGGCACACACATAACGTCCATCATTCAGTTATTCAGATTTTTTATTTCATCTGCACAACTCTTTAAACAGCTTGATGTTGTATCTTAAGTCGTGAAACTTGCTACACATATCAAAGTAGCAGTCTTGTGGTGTCCTTAGTTTAAACTTAATTATTTTACATCGATTGTAACGAAAGCTCTATGAACTTATTTGAATCACTCTCGATGCCTTCCTGGGTAGAACCAGTACTAAGCAATGCAGATAAAGTGTCTTGCTTAGGGACACAACGCATATGGCAATGACGGGAATCGAACCCACGACTTTTGGATCATGGGTCCAACGCTCTACCACTAGACCACAGCGCTGCTTGATGTATAAGTTGTTCTGTTTATATCTATTTCAATGGCATTTCCATGAAATTATTTGTTTCTGAGGTGTAGCATCGAAAAACTGTTTAAGAAATCTCTATTAAGCTTTATAAATATATGAATTATTATGTTAATATACATGTAATAAGTCTTTTCATTTTAGTTAAGAGCATAAACTAAATAGCATCAAGATATATGTAGAAGAATTGCCTCATTTATCAATGTATTGGCACAGGTGTTGTTTTTTTTAAAGTTATTTGTGTTTTTTTGTTTATAATAAAAAAAATAAGACCCATGCGTATTGGGAAATCCACAGAATCTCAACTGATTGATTGTTTTTCTTGTATACAGTTAGAGGTGTAACTTGATTAAAGTTAGTTTTGAAATAACTGAAACATTATTTTCAAGGAAAAAGTTATTTTTTACTTTGATACAAAATTCATCCCTCTTAGTTTTGGTAAAATAACTTATATAGGATACTTTCGTGAAAAAATATTTTATCTCAATAAAACTAGTTCTTGCAGCAAAAAAAAAATAAATAACAACAGAAAACTTTGCCCAAGAGTCAATTATTTTCCATTTTGTTATGTAACAAGTAACATCTTTAATAGCTTCTGTTAATGATTTCTACACATTGCATAAAGGAAGTAATGGCAAGTTAGGCCAGATAGAAAAATACCTGTGTTTCTGGTTACTCGGTTGAAAAAAGTAGGGTAGGTAGGTAGGTAGGTGTTTTTTTTCTTTTCTTTCTTTTTTTTTCTTGTTTTTTTTTTCATGGATCTCAAAACTAATCAGATTCTATTTTAATATATATAGCATCTTTGCTAGGGGCTTAATTAAGTTTTAATTCAAGAATACTTAAAACATGTTTGTTTTCAACAAATAACACAGAATTTTTTTTATGATAAAAAACTGTAGGGTCGGCGCCAAAGAATAGGGACGGTCGGGTAACCAGAAACACAGGTATTTTTCTCCCCGGCCTTAGTTGACAACAAAGATAGAAGAACCATGAACAAATATCCTATATTAATGGAAAATTTTGGAAGTTATTTAAAAAATAACAAGTTACACCCCTGACTGTATACCATAAACATTTGTGCATTGATGTCGCCATCAGTCTACTTTTGTACCTTTGTTGACAATTTGGACGTAATTGTTAATTTGTTAGTGATTTTTATCTAGTCAGTGGGTAAGATTTCCCAACATCTGTGTAAAACCAGAATAATAGTATCCTCATCTACTATGCCAGAAATACATGACTGCTTCTTCTGGTTTAGATTTGTTGTCAGAACAAATACATGTAGGTCGCTTCGAGAAGTAATCAGTATTACATGTTTAGTTCACATGATTTCTTGCTCTTAAAATAAATTCTAAATGGTTGATGAAAATGATGTCATGACATTGTGAGTTGTGCTAATCTCCACAATAACCTATTAACATAGTATTGTTGTTTTTACAATCTTACAAATTCAACAGGCTTACAAAAGAATTAATAATAAAAGTTCAAAAATCAATCGTAAGGAATAAAATTAGCTATTTATTTATTAAATAAATCAATCATATTTTCAGAGGAATTTTAAACGTTCAGGGGTAAGTGGTCATTACGTGGTCCCGCCTTAATTCCATTAAGCGATGGGAAAGCTTATATTAGGAGAATTTTATAACGGATATTTAGACAATAAAACATGTTTAAAAACATTTTTTACTGAAAAAATGTGGTAACCTTTTTAAAATTACATGTACCTATTTAATGTTTTAATTTTACAATATGCAAACTTTTTAAGTCAAAGTTAAGGTTTTATTTCATACCCCAGTCAACTCCGTATTCGCTTCTTGGAGAAGGGGTTGAATGGGGAATGAAAGTTAATGCTCGGACTACGTAATGCTTGTGTCAGATATTACTGGTTTGTTTCGGTATATATATGTTACATTCTTGCATTGAAAGGTTTACAGACTTTTCGTTTTTGAAACTGTTTTATTATTATGATACATTATCTTTTAAATTAGTTGCTGTTATTGTTATATGGTACAGTTATATAAAACAATTACATCTTTAATTACTGGTATAAAGGTTTTGTAAATTTAAGTGTCAACGACATGCTTATAAGAGTGTTAGTTATAACACAATTAATCGCAAATACAGTCTAAAGGAACATGTGTGTTTTTTTGTAAAATGTTCAGCAGTTAAAAGCTACAAATAAAAATAAAAACATATTTTCATTGTTTTCAGCTCTAGTGGCCAAAGATCATACACAATTTTCGATAGCACATAGTCCATTTTTAAGCAGTATGTGTTTAAATAACATTATAGCCTGGTTGGAATTGTTTTATGTAAACTTTGATCAAGTTATTGTAACCCATTAAAAGCTAAAAAGTGACAAGAGAGATGAAAGTCTGACAAAAAAGCAAGTCCAATCTATAAGATCTTGATAAATAGCAATAAAACATCAACAGTTTGTAGCCCTATTGATATATGGTCATACACAATTTATGATAATGCAATGTACCCTTTTTCAGCACTATTTTGTTCAATTAACTTTATAGCCTTACTTAATTTTATGTAAGAAAACATTAGGGCTAAATAGTTAAACAATAACTTTGGTAAACATGGCTGGATTTTAGAAGATTTGGAAAATATCAGCAATGAAAGAAAGCAGCATTATCCTTGGATTTAAAACTAAATTTAGTCTGAAAGTCTGTGCAAATAACATCTAAGACAAGTTTGACATTAATACAAAATATGTAAAAATATGATTTAACGTGTTTAAGTTTAGGCCATAATAAATTAATTGCTAGTTTATCATCCAAATTTATTTCAAAATAGGGGCAGGGGGTTAATTTAATTGTTTATACATCAAATGGAATATTGCCTCGGCACAAGGCAAAACTAGTATCACATACTACTGAGTACTTCCAAGATTGAAAACACATTTAAATAGTGTTTTATACTTTCAGGCACACATTAACTTAAAAATGTAAACATTTTCAGATGTTAAGAAATATTTCTTGTGTAAATAATAAAAATAGTTAACTGCAACAGACTTCTTAGATCACTGAATCATACAAGGCTACTAGTCTAGCTTTTTTAAATCACAGAACAATGGCTGATATGGGTATTTGTTCCCAATTTAAAAAAAAAAAATCCCAAATCAGTTTTTCTCAGCCTCAATTATATACTATTATAGAGTAACATTTATGGTTCTCGGTGCGCTATATTCGTAGCGAGTGTAATGGAGGTAAGCAGACAATAAACATATCACATACTAGTAAATATTATCGCAACAAAATCAGGAAAAAAGACGCTAGAGGCTCAAAAGATTACAAAAATGACTTGTATTTTTTTGTTCTGAAAATTCCCAAATCTTGTATTTTGTCGATAAAAATATTTCCCAATTTTGCAATTCCTCCGATGAAAATTCCCAATTTCTGAAGGGGGCCCTTTTTCCGAAAATACCCAGAAAAAGGCCTGTAGTTGTATTATGGTTTAACACGGTCTTCATCACTGAACACGTTCTGTGCAGTGACAGCTTCTGCCATGGGCGATTGTTTATATAATTTTCCACATAGAAAATCGTTATAAACATCTAGTAACAATGTAATAGCTACCACAATGTCTTTGATAATTGCAACACCCTTTACCACTTAAATGATAACAAACACCATTTTTTTCCCCATTTAATTTATTAATTTCGCGTCGTTTTGACAATATTCTGTACCTCAACACCGGTTATGTTTCGGGTTTCAGTGGACAGGTTTATAATGCAGCTCTCGAAACAGCAGTAAAATGTGGAAAGCTGTTTGAAAAATCGGAGTCGGGCGACTTTTTTTTTTTTTTTTTTTTTTTGAGAAATAAAAATTGCCGGGGCGGCTAAAAAAATGGGGGCGGGCAGGGATGATTATCTAGCAATTAATTATTATGGCCTTATGAGATGAATATGAATAATTATACCAATAAAATGGTGTGCAACTTAAATCAAGCATGTTACATAATTTGGGTTCTTTATGTCAATGTAAGTAACTTAAATGTTCGAATGTTACATATTAAGCTTGTGATAATTAAATAAATTTATAAAGAAATATTCGCTAAATCTAAAATAACCAAACAACCTCTTTTGGTGGTAATCATAGCAAGGAAACCATACAAGCGGCTCGCGCCCTCTCGGACCTCTTGCTAATTACAGTACAAGTTAATTGCCAAATGATTGAACCCTTGATTGCTTCAGAACTACTATGAGGCTATAGAGCAGCCTATGGATCTGGGGAACATCAGGAAGAACATGGAGGATGGCATGTATGCCGAGCCAACTGAGTTCGCCAAAGACATGAGACTGATTTTTTCAAACTCTCGAGGATTCAACACAAATAAACGATCAAAGGTAAGTATACCTGGGCATCAGATATTGTCTTTCTCACCATCTCTAGAGAAAGAAGTTTCAACAATCAAAATATTTAGAAATTCGTCCATTTCAGTGGAACTTGGCACAAACATATAGTGTAGATTTGTTTGTAGCTAGTATATTTAAAGAATTAGAGCTAAATGTAATAAACCACTCCGCATCAATTTTACATGTAAGCAGTGTTTACAGGTCTAATTCCCTTACATTTCTTGTCTTAGCTAACAAACAAATTTGATCTTCCTTATAGCATTAAGGGCTTCATAAGTAATTTTGGTTCCACTTAGCCCTTGGCATCATTATATGTACATCATTAAAAACATTTTGAAAGTTTGGAAAACTTGAATTAAATGCTATATATACCTTGTGTTGACTATATGTCATCAGTGTCATCAGTGCTGTCGGATTTGGGTCGAATATGAAAGCTTGGCAGTTATTTAAACCTGGAAAGAGCCATCAGGTATACCCGGAGTGATATTGGCTGGTTTTATTATCCATTTCAAACTTCATGTTTCTTAAACAATATAGGATTATGATTAAAAATATGATTATTGTTTCAGATTTACTCCATGACTTTACGACTGTCGGCTATGTTCGAGTCGAGAATAAAACCAATTATTTTATCCTGGAAACGGGCTGTCAGGCACCGAAATAAAAGATTTCCAAACTAGTGAGTTTATTTTATAATCAATTGCTTGTAGTTGTAGGTTTAATTAATGCTTAGAGAGCTTGTTTATGCCAGTTGTGTGTTGCTAAGTTGACAAAGTCACTTGCAGAAAAACTTGCCTTTGGAATATTTTTTATGCAACCACAGCTTTCAAGGTATGCAACATTTTTTCTTCCAATTCTATAAAAAAAAAAGAAGAAAAGGTCGTCTGTTTCGCTCAAGTATACTGAAGGTGTGATTACAGTGTTAATGTACTGCAAATGAAAATTAAACATTCTGGTTCTTTTGACGCCGATAGCTTGACACGTCAGTCTTTTGAACAAAATGTGGTTCATATGAATTGGGGGCATTATTGACTCTTGAAAATGTCATAAATGCTCTACAGATAAATTGCAAAAATCAGCTTTATCTTAGCAAAAAAATACCGCGAATGTTGTTTTTTTCCAGTTACAGCCTCCAATACTCATTTTATTAGCTCGACTATTCGAAGAATATTTATAAGAGAGCTTATGTAATCACCCCGGCGTTGGCGTCAGCGTCCCACATCAAGGTTTGCGTGTAAGCTGTGTTAAAAGTCTATTTCTCTTACATTTCTTATCCTAGCACAACCAAATTTGGCCATGGGCTTCCTTATAGCATTATCTTAAGGGCTGCATAAGCAATTTTGGTTCCTGTAACCCATGGGCTCCCATGGAACCCAAATTATGATAGCCCATAAAATGTGTCCCATTTCACATCAAATTTTGCGTGTAAGCTGTGTTTACAAGCCTATATCTCTTACAATTCTTACCCTAGCACAACCAAATTTGGCCATTTGCTTCCTTATAGCATTATCTTAAGGGATGCTTAAGTAATTTTGGTTCCTGATCTCCCATTGAACCCAAATTCTGAAAGCCCTTAAAATGTGTCTGTTTCACATCAAAATTTGCGTGTAAGCTGCGTTTACAGGTCTATATCTCTTACATTTCTTGTCCTAGCTGAACTAAATTTTGGAATTGGTTTCCTTATAGTATGTTGTAAAGGGTTGGGTAAGTAATTTTGTCTTCTGCAAATCCTGGGCTCCCATGGAACCCAAATTGTGATGGCCCATGAAATGTGCAATAAAGGCAGATCTAGGTTTGTATATATCTATAATTTTTGTTTGGGATTTCTTATAGCATTATGCATCTTATTCATACTTCACCCATATTGGGGCATGGGCTCCCTCCTCCACCCCCAACCCCGCCCCCACTCCCCCCCACCCATCCACACTTTTTTTTTTTTTTACATATTTCTGTGTTGTTTTAGTCAATTCTTACACATATGTGTTGCCCACTCCACCCCCCCTCACCCCCTGCCCACCCCACCACATGAAACTCTATTTTTTTTTTTTTTACATATATCTGTGTTGTTTTAGTCAATTCTTACACATGTTGCCCCTCGCCCCCCCCCCCCCACTCCCCCCCTGCCAACCCCACCACATGAAACTCTATTTTTTTCTTTTTTACATATTTCTGTGTTGTTTTAGTCAATTCTTACACATCCCCCCCCCCCCCCACACACACACACACACACACACTTGAAACTTCTTTTTTTTTTACATAGTTCTGTGTTGCTTTTGTCAATTCTTACACATGTTGCCCCCTCCCCACTTGCCTCCCCTCCCCCGCCACTCACCACCAACCACCCACTCGAAACTAGATTTTTTTTTTATTTTTTTTTTACATATTTCTGTGTTGTTTTGGTAAATTCTTACACATAGCTTCTTACACATATATGTTGCTCCCTCCCCACCCCCACCCCCCACCCCCTGCCTCTTCCCCCCTCCTCACCCACAAACACTCTCGAAACTGTTTTTTTTATACATATTTCTGTGTTGTTTTAGTCAATTCTTAAACATAGCTATGTTGCACCCGTCCCCACCCCCCACGCTCGAAACTGGAATATTTTTATTTAATGTTTATTGTTTTTTACATATATCTGTGTTGTTTTGGTAAATTCTTACACATAGCTTCTTACACATATATGTTGCCCCCTCCACCACACTCCCTGCCTCTCCCCCCCCCCCCCCACCCCCTCCCACACACACACCACCACCACCACCACCACCACCACCACCACCAACTCGAAACTCGTTTTTTGTTGTTTTTTTACATATTTCTATGTTGTTTTTGTCAATTCTTACACATAGCTATCTTGCCCACCACTCCCACCCCACGCAAAATATTTTTTTTTTATACATATTTCTGTGTTGTTTTAGTCAATTCTTACACATAGCTATGTTGCACCCATCCCCACCCCCACCCCCCACGCTCGAAACTGGAATATTTTTATTAAATGTTTATTGTTTTTTACATATATCTGTGTTGTTTTGCTAAATTCTTACACATAGCTTCTTACACATATATGTTGCCCCCCCCCCCCCCCCCCCCCCCACCCCCCCAACTCGAAACTCGTTTTTGTTTTTGTTTTTTTACATATTTCTGTGTTTTTTTGTCAATTCTTACACATTATTTTTTTATTTGTTTTACCATATTTCTGTGTTGTTTTGTGCAATTCTTACATAGCTTCTTACACATACATGTTGCCCTCCCACAACCCGCCTCTTCTCCATCCCCACTCAAAACTCGATTTTTAATTATTATTTTTGTTTACATATTTTTGTGTTGTTTTGGTGAATTCTTACATAGCTTCTTACACATATATGTTGCCCTCATCACCCCCACACCACCCACCCCCACCCCACACCACCCACCACCCACCCCTTTGAGAGCTGTTCACAGAAAGTCAAAGCTGTTCACAGGATCAGCCTATAGTTCGTAAACATTTTAATTGAAAACTTAAAAAATGAAGTGGTTGTTATTGAATAAAAACTAAATTAAGGAAATGGAGTTGGTGGGTGGGGGGAATGCACAGCATTACATGTTGAAAAAATTGTTTATACTATTATTACAGCCTGTTGCCAAAGTCTCAGCGTGTGTACGGGGACAGTTTACCTGGTACAAGTGGTGCATCAACTAGTCGTCCATTTGCTTCTGTTGGTCAGTGGGGATCTTCTGGTCTCACAAATGGCAAGACTCGTCACTCATCGGACGATGACACAGATGTTGATATAACAAATTACTCACCCGCCAGCGAAAAACTTTGAGCAAACGACCACAGAGAGGTATGTTATTTAAGAAATAAAATATTTCCAGCGGGTTTATATTGTCCCAAATCAGTACCTGATGCCTGTCTCTCAACATCAAATAAGAAGTATACAACTTCATCCTATTTATATGTGTTGTTGAAACATAGCGTCGTTTAAATGAAGCATTTCATTGCGTTGTTGTTTTGCATCTGACGTTTAAAATGACGTCTCAACGGTTAACGTGTTTTCTGTCGTTTAAAATGACGTCTTAACGGTTGACGTAGATAATGTCAGAGGTTTATATCACCTTTTTTTTCAGACCACCCCAATAGCCAATCACATTGAGTATTTTAATAAAGCATGTTAGTTAGAGTTTTAATTGCTGACATGTTTTATGTTGATTCAGCTCTGTTTAATGCATTTGCTCCTTACAACATTTCTGGATAAATATTGTCCATATATTCAGTGTTTGCAGTTTAGGATTGTGAAGACATTTATTAAGTGTTGATAAGTACAATTGGAATGAGTGACATTCAAATTTCCAACAACTATTTGATTTATTTGTTAGGGACCTTCATTGTAAAAGTTCAAGCTGGGGCGCTATGTTTTCATCAAATTTTATTTTTCCTACTTTATACAAAGGAACTTTTTATTTCATGTCTGCCTAGTTAACTGGTCCTGATCAGATTCTTGAATAATTCTCAGATATTGTTGATATTAAACATTACAGAAAGACGAGCAGTTCGCCAAACAATGGGATACAATTACAGTGACAATGAATACCATGAGTTTCCAGACCCTAAACCAGATTATACAGATGATGACTTTGAAGTGGAACCAAAGAAATCCTCGCCAAGAAGAAAGGTATATCCAGCATTGGTTTGATTAAATATCAGAAAGTGCATTCCCAGTGTATTTAACGGGTTGTTTCTCCAGATACATGTATTTATATGTAATGAGTGTTTGAAATATTTAACTCGTTATTTTCAGAAGAAAAAAAAAGATATTTTATTAAACTGTTCCAAACTTTTAAATGTTTTTATTGGTGAATGTCTAGAACTTTGTTTAATTAAAAGTGTGTATCCAGTGTTTTTATGATATTTTCAGAAATGTCCAGAAAAAGCACAGTGAATGGTGAGACAAATGGAACCAGTTCCAGTCGGTACTCCACACGTGCAGCTACCGGAACTCTGAAGACCCGTAAATACACAAATGACGGCTTTCTAACAGATGAAGAGGAAGAAGATGAGGTTGGTGCATGTAAACGTGTGATAGATGACAGTGATACAGAGATGGAATCTCCTCAGCCTGTGGTGAGGCGACAATCGCGTAAGCCACCTGTCTATGAAAGTGAAGAAGAAATAGAATTTCCAAAACAGGAAA